>SOMO01000170.1:242996-261831 GCA_028128575.1 Paedocypris carbunculus
CTCGTGGTGTTTTTGCTGTCATTTACTGTTTGGAATTTTGTTTTTGTTTGAAATATAGTTTCAGGTCAAGTATAGTTTAGTCAAGTATTAAAGTACTGTATAAATGAAGCTGATTTGATTTTATTGAATTTGTCCCAAATAAGTGAACAATATTATGTAACGTAATTTATTATAAGTAAGCAGCAGTACTGACTAACCAATATCTTAAATATATGGAGTCGACCTTGTATGTAAATGAAGAAACCTAGTAGTTTGCCTGAGATTGCTTGGTGTGTCACACACACGCGTGCACTAGAAATCACTGGAGTAAAGTCCTATTTTCCGTCGAGTGAATTTAAATGAGAGCCGTAATATTTAAAGCGTAATTAATCCTGACAAACCACGCCTCTCGCCCACACACACACACACACACACACACACACTGGCTTCATCAGGGTAGAGCTGAATCTGTGGAACTTTCCCTCAGGTGTAACTGAACGCACCATCTGCCGCTTTTGACCGGAACCCCTTCCAAACAACCACAGAGGAAGAGACCATATGACTCACTCATCCTGTTTCTACCTTCTCTGGACTGAAATCTGATAAAGCCTAACTAAAAGCAGACGCTGATTAAACCGGATAAGATGATAGATCTATAGAATAAGTCCTTCATTGCTTTTACATGTATTGAATCCAACCATTTTCTATGTTTTTCTCTGTTGTTTTTGCAGTGGTGTATGAAGCCTGCCAGGAGAATGCAGTGGTTTCTTTCGAGACCACCGACCCAAGCTTGCGTGTTGGGCCAGATGGCTCTCTCTACATGAAAGATGTGGACAATCTAACGGAACCCATCCAGTTCAGGGTGACGGCCAGAGATGGAAGAGACATGTGGGTGACCACTGTTGAGCTGGTCCCTGCTGGAGACTCTCTACCGCCTCCTGTTGACCAGGTAAGATGCGTGATTAGAAAAACACTGTTGGAATTGAAGCTATAATTGCAAGGTGTTATTGCGGTTTTAGGATTCAACCTTCTGTCCCTGGAAAATACACACGTAGGTTTCTAATAAAGCCGTTCTGTNGTCTGGTTTTAGTTGAGTAGATTTGAATAATTTTAATTAATTCTTTAATCTTCCTTAAATCATGCACGTTTGTGTAAACATTCACTTTCTGCTTTCCTTTACATGTAATATTTCACTCTTTATTGGATGAGTTTTGTGCCGTCTCTGAACGATAGTTTAGATTAGAACATAGAATTCTACCAAAATGATTCAACTATAATTAATTGAACGGGAGAATCTGTGCATGCATTTGCTAGACGTTTGGTAATCAAAGTCCCTTTTTACTGTTGTCACTGAGCTGGAAACACAGAGAGAGAAACAAAATCTCATTTATGATATTCCTTTGATGGCAGTGATCTCATTGCGTTGCTTTAGTTTTAACTCTCTGATGTATTTTAATTTACTGTTTGTGTGTGTGAGAGTGAAGATATATTTCAAACGGAGTGTGTGTCTGTTCTCCACAGATTGCTGGGGATGGTGTTTATGGCGAATCCTCCCACAACCAAGATCAAAATCCCAGGCTCATTATGTTTCCACGACAACACCAGCCCGACTCGGCCAATGGGATGCGACGACAGAAACGAGACTGGGTTATTCCACCAATCAACGTGCCGGAAAACTCCAGAGGACCTTTCCCTCAAGTTCTCGTCAGGGTCAGTAAAAGTTTTGACTCCTCAGTATAAACTTCTTCAAACTTGTGTGAATACGGTTCTACGTGGTACAGAATGACGATAGTTTATCATTCACGCTACGTGTTCGGTACTAGCAACCCAAACAACACCCTAAAACAGTTGGCAACCAGCTTTTTCAAGAGACGTTTCCACACAATCTAACTTTCTGCGAGCTATATGTTCTTCCGAAACATAAAAGAACAAGCCTCGCTCAAGTCTCCTCACAGAAGCTTTTACTCAGGCTACCTCACTTGAACCACAGAGAAACCGAAGAGGTTAAAAAGCACAGTATCACAGGTGAACAATTTCAAGAGCTTTCTTTCAGACAGCTCTTCTGCGTCTGCTGCTGAGAGCCCTCTGAAGGTGAGGAGAGGACTTGTGCTTCCTCTCGGAGTCAAGGGTTGATAAGCAGGGAGCCTTAAGTTAGACAGGTAAAGGGTACGAGCATCTCCCACCGTCTAATGTGTCTGCAAGCCACCGTGATGTGAAATGAACTTTGCTGAGATAGTTTTACAAGTACTGGCTAAAATTCTAGGTTCTAAAAGCACCAAACGTCACCGCCTTGCTGGTAAATGGCAGTGGTGTAAAGCACTTGAGTAAATGGACTTTTTTTTTGGCTACGTGTACTGAGTATCTAAATATAAGCAACTTTTACTCTACTTATTTCTGATTGAGTATTTGTACTCTTTACTCCACTACATTTGAATTGACACTTACACACATTTGAACGGACAAAGTGATTGCGCCATCTGCAGGATCCTGAAGGTGACTGAGACTGACTTTTTGTTCTTTTTTTCCATTTTGTTCTGCCATTTTGAAATATTGAGGTTTACATTTAATTTCTATAATAGGAAGTAAAGCATCATACATAGTTGTCTCGTTTTTTACATTTCTTGGTGTTTTTTTTTTTTAGCCTAAATTCAGTACGGATAAAATACTAAAGTTCTATTAAAATTGGATACTTTATGACTTTTACTCAAGACTTCCTAGAATTGGTAATTTGTAACTTGTAAAAGAAGGAATTTTTACAGTAAGGTATACATACTTTTACTCAAGTATGGTTTCCAGGTACTCACTACACAGCTGTAAATTATCCATCTTTTGCTTTGCTATATCAATTCCCTGACTGTACTTTGTTTTAATGTGGCATTTATTGCTGCTGCGGTGCAAGATAGACCCGAGTTTGAGGCCCGATCTTCTCGGTGAAGTGCTTTCCCCATGAGATTCCATTAGTTGCCTTGGTTTCCTTCCTCAGTCTAAAACAAGCGATCAAGTGAATGTGAAGGTGCTAAATTGCCGACAGGTATGAGTGAGTGTGTGAATGTGTATTCACACACTTTGTGTTTCCCACCTTGTCATGGTACAGCTACCCGTCTTCTGCACAGGAATGCTGGAATTGGCTCAGAAAATTAACAAAGTGGCTCCTTTATTACTGAACCATTTTGTTTTTGGTTAGCTGGTGAAAGTGTAAATTATTTTTATTGGTCTATTTCTGGCGCCACATGTTTTTTTGCTGTTTTACGAGGACGTGTTATTCAGTTCAGTGTGGCCGGCATTTTACTGCTCTGAGAGACGTAAGATTTGTTATCCATCCCTGGACTCCTGTAGAGTTCTACACGCTTCGGTTTATGGCGTCTGTTCGACAGACTAAAGTAAGACCTCAGAATTCTGTAGACTGTCCTCATACTCCCTCACGGACACTTGTTCTTAAAAATAGAACCAGGATTTAATACAGCTGTGTGTGTATATATATATATTTTTTTTTTCCTTAAAAGAGAGATTATATGTATATTTACACAGTTGAGGACAAAATTATTAGCCGTTATTGTTTTGAAAGTATTTCAAATCTCTTTTAAACAGAAACTAAGAAAACATTTTAAGACATCTCATTTAGATGCCTACATATTATATGGGTTTTTGTTGATAATTTATTAAACTTTTATACTTGTTCCTTCCAATCAGGGGTTTGATGTGCGGAGTTTACATACGTTAAGTAAAAATTGAGTCTGAAAATTTGTGAATATGTGTGTGTGTGTGTGTGTGTGTGTGTGTGTGTGTGTGCGTGTATGCGTGTGTGTGTGTGTGTGTGTGTGTGTCATGATTTGTGATTGATTAGCCACCAATCCAGACTGTGTATCCGCCTTCAGGTTCAAAGTTGCTGTTATTGACCAGAAATGGAAAAGCGGTTCAGAAAATGCCTATAAGCTTGGAAGAACTACAGTAAGCTGAGATTTGAAAAGCTAAACTTTGAACTTACGTAAGATTCATCGGTTTCCTGTCGCAACATGGTATAAAATATTTTCTTGGAAAAAGATGCATCACTGTGTGTATTGACTTGAATAGAACAAAGCAGCATTCTTTTCAGCATCTTCAATTAACTGAGAAATTCGAATTCCTATATGAAGGCTCTGATAATCTGCGTAGGCCTTCACAAACACATGCGCGTGGCATAAACATGGTGTATTCCTCAATTACCGACTAGCTCCAATCAATTTCCATTCTCTCATATTGGTCCATTATCTCTGCCAGGAGACGCGGAGCATCCGTCCAGCGTCGGTTTCTAATCCTCTGTGTCCTATTATTCATCGAGCAATATTTGGATGTGAGGAATGTGTCACATGGATGGTTTACAGAATGAACGCCATAGTGTTCAAACTCCATAGAGAATGATGCTTGAAAATAGCTGAACCAAAGAAAGTGGAGTTTCTTAGAAATTGGCAGCATGAAAAAATATTTTATGTACTGTATTTAAAAAAATAATTTTTAAACTTTGAAAACGGTCAATTTCTTCAGAAAAACCAAAGACTTTTCTGGTCACTTTACCCTGACTTACAGCTTTTTTTTTATTACACATCTTTTTTATGGATGTTTAATTGTTATGTATCTATTCAAACATCGGAGTGATGTCCAACATGTGGTCCGTGGGCCGTATCTGGCCCATAATGGTGTCACATGTGGCCCACTCTTTTTTATATCCACATATTTCGTCTGTTTTGATGAAGGGTTAATACATTTACACTAAAATTAGAACAACTTTTAGTTGGCGACGACCTTCAGATGTCTTTGAAGGTCAAATTTATAGATACATTTCTACGAAACTCAACTTTTAGAGTTTAATGTTGAATTGTCACACTGAACTTTCAAATTTTGCAAAAAGAAGAATTGAAAATGACCATGACATTTGCATGTGTTAGTGAGAAAAATTACCTGTGATGAAGTGCAAAACTAGGGTCACGTTCTCATATTCTCATATTTCAGAATTTCAGAAAATTACATTTAAAAAAAAAAAAAACACTGCAGACGCCACTTTAATAAAATAAGCATTGGAGTCTGACGCTTATTGATTGTTCAGTTCATTTCTCACGTGTTGGCAACCAGACCAAATTTAAATTTAAATAATGAATGTTTGCTTACATTGTGACATGCAAGACTCGCATCAAAATGAAGGCGTCGTATCGGCACTAGCATCGCATCATATTACACCCCCACCAATGGCTCCTAGAATCTTCTGTACTTTTTTCACATCATCTCCCACCTGCATTATGAGAAACTTCTTGTGAGAAGCGGCCAGTACAAATGCAATTTTTTTTTTTTTAAACTCGGCCAGACTATTGAAAGACAGAGGTTCTGTAATTCTGTTTTGACTGGAGTCAAGATATCTGAGGGCGATCACCCACACAAAGAAGACATCAAGTTCTGATCCAAACAGCTTGCTATGTGATTACACATCTATACCTCTGGCAAAATACAGTGTGGTTGAGGCATAATTAGATCACATGGAACGCTCCATGACTAAAACTGGCAGTCATACATAGCATATAGCATTACAGATAGTGTAAATGTCCCAGCGGGGCTCTTCTATTACTGCCTAACTTAATCAGGAGCAGTAAAAGCACGGGTCAGGGGGTAACGTATTCACTTGAGTGGAGAGTCGGCTGAATGATTGTTATTTCACACGATGGCCTTGAATAACACCAGCGTTAAATAAGCAAGATGTATAGTACTTGTAATGTGAAACTTATCACAAGTGTTAGAAAGTTCAGCGGCGGGTGTTGAACGCGGTGCCCACACGGTTTCAGCTTGTAGATCACTGCTTTATGCGGCTTAACGCGGCGATGTGTGGGTGCATGTAATGTTGGCTCGCGGGGCTTTTTTAAAATTATAGCGTAATGAGTGTGTTGTTGACTGATCATTCCTACTAAGCTAAAAAGCAATGGCATCGGTTTAGCCGGTGAGAAAGCGGTGCTGATGATGACTTGCTCCTGACCTTCCTCTTGTCTTTCGTCACACACACCATGCGCACAGGTAAATGTGAAATGTTTACACACACTGGCTGTTTCAATCTGTCCATTAAGTCCGTTCAATAACTTCTTGACAATTGGAGCAGCCATTTTATTTGTATTCTTAGAGCAAATCAACAATATTTATTGCAATATTTTTTTTTTTATTATTTTGTGATTAATCAGTAGACTGTATTTCAGTCAATCAATCTTTATTTAGTCCCTCCAGGTTTTTTTAAATAAAAATTGCAATTTTTGGAAGAAAATAAAAAGACAGATTGTGTAATGTCTGGAAATGTCCGACAGTTTCACGTTTGATAAGACACAATATACATAATTTCACCATATGTTTGATGCCCTGTGTCTGTAAATGACACAAATCACAAAACATCTTGTTTATTTTATAATTGTACAGATGTGGTACACTTTAAATAGCAAGTAATTTACCCACAACATCATTGTTCCTGCAGATATTATAATATTCCGTACATATGTTATATTTAAATATATAAATATAAAATATAAAAAAATATATATACAGTATGTACGTATACTAATGTTGTACATGAGTTGTCTTCAAACTAGTTGCTTACTCACTAGTCTGCTGACCTTTCAACAATGGAGCCCTACACACGCTCATCATAGCCATGCAAACCCCATGAAGCCATTGAAAAAACGCATTTTTGAATTTCTAACTGGGAAGCCACACAATTCACTCAAGAGCTAGCGAGAGCCAATTGTAGAGCTTAAAATACTAAACTAACACTCCATTAGCCAGTGACATCATTATGATTCATTCTATCCCCCTTATTAAGTCTCACTCTCATCAGCATCTCGGCGCCATCCCTCCATGCTTTGCCTGTGCGGATGACATTTCTCTCAGCATCCATTCTTCACGCTGTGAGAGTGCGTGCTTGTTGATAAGAGCACGCCGTACGTACAGTCGGTGGAGAAAAGATGGCCGTGGCTAGTATTCAAGGCACAGAAACAGCATCCCCTCCACTCCCAGTCATGTAGGTTGTCTCTCTAATTCCCCCGCGCTCACACCGTTGTCCCACCTCTTAGCTTGTACCCGGGGATTTGTCCATTGTGCTTTTCAATAGACACAGCATGATTGGACTGAAAGCAGTCATTAGCCCGTGCCACTGTCTCTGGGGTCTTCTCGCTTTTATAGACGGGGAGAAAAAGAGAGTCTTGTGACTGGGGGAATATAGTCGGGCTCCATAAAGACTCTATTTGTACCGTTGGCCCATTGTGCAGAGTTTAGGAAATTAACGCCATTGTTGATACGTGGAAAACCTCCTATAATTCCGTTACTCGACGGCCGGCTATTTTAATTGCAAAGCCAAAGCGGTAATTGCATTTATAATTCAATTCTTAGCGCCCATTAATATTAATTTTCCTCCTAATTGTCTCATTTCAACACTTCTCCGTTCCTCTCCTCACAGTTGGGGAAAAGAGCTCAGCCCGGTTTTGAAAAGCATGTGATTACAGAGGTTCTTGTCATTTCACTCTTTTTTTTTGCTCAAGTCAGAGTCTTTGAAAAATAATTGTGTCTGCTTTGTGCAAATCTTTTTCGAGTGCGAGCCGTAGTCGAGTTAGACAATGATTTTTCCTCCTTTAGACTCCACGGAATCCATGGCAATGTCATGTGAAGAGCAAGACACAGTAATGCTTCAGTTAAAAATGATTATTATTTGCCATTTCATATGCATTTTCATCTATTTTTTAAACCACTTCCTCTATTTCTGGTCCCTAGACACAAACCTTTGGACCAGAAGTGGCCAGTCTTTAATATGGAAAAGCCCTTGGCTTCACGTTTGATTTATTCCGAGAGATTATTCCTGTTTTATGTTCCGCAGTCACTCCACACATTTTTTGTGATCTTCACCAATCAAAAAATGACACATCCATCCTAACATGTTTGGATTGTTGTTTCATTTACCACCTTTGAAATATTAGAACTATAATGAACGCAGGCGACAGCAACAGGCTTCCGCTGTTTGTGGCAGTCTGCCGTTTTCTGATGGTATTATTTTTTTATTTGGGTACATCATGCGGTTATTGGCGTGCGCCGCTCCTCATCTCCTGTTCATCTTCCTCGGAGAATGCGGCGGTGAATTCATGCAATTTGATTTGGGCTGAATCTGTGCAGATGGCTGTCTTTCTTCATCTTTTTCCCTTCCTCTCTTCTCTCCACTCAGATGGTTTTTCTCTTCTGCGCCGTCGCTCCCTCTCTCTTTCCTCCTCTCTCTCCCCGTGTCTCAAAATAAAAACAACGTTCAGGGGAGACAGAGAAATCGATCACGTTGACAAAAGATCCGCATGAATGCAGCCCTGGTGATGTGGCTCATCTTTCAGTCTTCCTCTTTATTCTCCTCGTGATAAACTCCTGATATCGGTTGGCTCCATGATTGCGTCCTGTATGCGGTCCGGACTACTTTTCAACGATCATAATTGGAGTAGCGTTTCAATCCCTACACTTACACGCGCTGCTTTTGCCGTTGTGATGTCGTACATGGACTTCAACAGCAAAGACTGAATGCGGATTGGTCTCGTATCAAGTCAACTGAGGTTACAATTAAAAGCAGAGTCTTATTACTCAAGGCTGAATTATATATTAAGTCATGCTTTTCATTACAGATTCAGAGGAATCACAGAGATGCTCAGATATTTAAATAAGAGAGAATCAGTATAGTGAATATCGGTAGAAATTTCAGCCTGACTGAATCCCTCCATCATCTTCCATATAGATGGAACTTGCCTCATGCCATCCACATCGTGATAAGGTAGAGGCGAATAAAAAATGAACAAAATCCATATTTCAAAATCCAACTGCCACTCTATATTCCTTTCCAGTTGAAGTTTGGATCCATAGTGAAATATTCTGTGTGGAACAGACAGTTTCAGCTGTTTCTAATGGGATTTAAGAGTAAGAGTCTTTGACTGACTCCGGCTTTGACTGGAGGAATATTAAACCTGAGCATCCAGAACTCAATCTTAAAGACGTCATTCATGATTTCCTTTTTTTATGCATTTTCTAGTTTTGTCTTTCCGACAGCTGACTCGCTCTCAACTAACAGTTCTTTTTACTGCAATGATGGCAGCTATTTATCTTACCATTATTATATATTTAAAAAAATATAAAAAATAATAAAACATTTTATTTTTACATGTATATTTATTTATTTCTGGAAATTAATATTTTTATGTTAATCGATTATTATGTTTTAATATTATCACTTAAAACTATCTATCTATCCATCCATCCATCCATCCATCCATCCATTCATCCAGCCAAATAGAGCACATATTTACTCCAGCAAGATGTTTTGTCGATCACCTTCAAGCTCCATATTGCAGAGGAAATATAAAGCACGCCAAGCCTTTCCCAACAGGCAGCAGAAAGTATAGGAGCCTGTAGCTCGAGATCAGTTCAAATTCACACTTCAAGAAAACTGGACCAGAGTCGGCTTGATTTCAGAAAGTTCTAGAGGATGCATAAGGATGGAGATTTTTTTTGAAAGCGAAGCAGATGAAACAGGTTTGGCTTCTCTTTAGCGCCATCTCATCTTAGCGTTTGAATTTCTCCATCGCCGAAACAGAAATTCCATCAGTCTTGACAGGCCTTTGAGGGAATCCAATACCCTGGATCAAACCATGACAGAACGCCTTGAGAACAGTGAGGCGGCTTGCTGGGCTCTCATGGTGATGTTAAGCATAAGAAACAATGTTTTGATTCTGGAAGCTGTTAAACCGACAGAAGTCGACTGCTGCCAAATGTAGGTATTGATGACGGTGAGCGGAGTTAAGATGTGTTTGATAGACAGTTAAACTCCAGGCTAATTTCCAGCTGACGGCTTTCGCTCACTTACCTGTGATGTAGTCTGGGTTTTTTTTTTGTTTATTACTTTGAACTCTGGCCTTAAAGGATGCGACTAATCTTCTAAATGCGCACGACTATTTCCTGAATCATTTGAAATGGCCTGCCAAAGTAATACATTTCAAGCGATAGGCAAAGACTTCTCAGCCTGTTTTTTTCTTCCCTCGATAAATCCTCTTCTTTTGCCTTCTCACTTTTTTCCGTTCCTGCAGCATTGCTCATCCTTTCGCACACTGGCAGGAGAATGATTCATCCTGGTGAATGCTTCCCTTCTGTCTAAAGAGTATTGGGCAGAAGACAATGGAGCTAAACAGGACTCCATATTGCCTTGGATGCTGCATTATTGAGAGTGATCACTTCAGCACAATATGTAATCAGAGGAAGGGCAAACACTTTCTCTTGACGATGAATAGCAAGCTATTTGGTTTGGTTAACCACTTTGTAAGAAGTTTAAATCCTACTTCCTGGCTTTTAAATAGTCTGTTTGCTTTCAAGTTCAGAAGCGTTGAGAAACAACTTCTCTTTGTAGGAGCATGACTGATAATGGCTGTCTATAGAAGGTCCTCTTTTCCAGTCATCATGGCAGACTTTAGGAAGATGAAGTTGTCGTGTACGTTGGAGAACAGCGTCTGGCTGTGGCGTCATCAGACTGCATCTATTCACCAGCTCCTCAGGCAGTTCACCGAGCTCTTGACTCCCATAGTTTGGATGAATGCTTCGGATTCTTAAAGATGGAGCAGACAGAGGCAATATGTTGTAAAATGACAGTGCAATCCTATAAAATCAAGAAAAAAGCCATTACTGATGGCTAAAAAAAATAAAAAAGGACCATTAAGACACTTTAGTGGAGTTCAGAGAGACATAACGAAAAGAAACAGACTTTTTGGTCTTCACTGGAACGCTCGAGAGATCTCCAGTTGGTTATTCGGCCGAGCTGATTTAGTGATTGGTTGTGTTGATTTTCTCTTTCACGGTTGGTCTTTTCATCCAGTGCCAGTCACATGTGTGAATAAGCACAAATGGCTGGAAATTAAGAGTTCATATGGCATTGTCTGTTTCATTACAGAGAGTGGCAAAAAGGAAATGACAATGCGGGAAAAATCTAGGGAATTTTTGGATTAGAAGAAAAATGATATTCAATGGTTGTTTTTCTGTTAATACTGTAAGAGACCGCCGCTGTTTTGTTTTTGGAGATTTTCTTTTGGGAAAGTAACTGTTTCTAGAAATTGAAGCAAACCTGAAAGTTGATTTGTTTGTAACACTAAATGTTGTTTCATTGTAGAAACAATGACATGTAAGTTGCTCTGGATAAAAGATTTGGAAAAATGCATAAATGCAAATATTGATTATGCATGTTGTGTACGATACATTTTAGGTACATTGTATGAAATAAATCATTTGGGAAAGATGATTTAGCATTTTATTGTGCCAATTGAAAACTTTTCGAAATGCATAAATTAACCGAGTTAAAACTGCTTTTCTGAAATGTCTGGTGCATTTAATTCATATTTAGAACAATAAATCAAAAATACTGGTTAATTGCAATAAATCCAAAATCAGTTTTAGTAATTTATCTAGTATAATACTAATCTTAAATGTTCTGGTTGAATCTTAATGAAAAGTAATAAAAGTCTGTTATTTATTGTTTCATGTGTGTCAAATGATGTAACACAGTTATTGGTTATGTGGATAAATGCATAACAGAAATAATGCACATTACCAAGTTTGTTATTACTACTATTTTTGAGTAATTGGAATATACGTATATGTAATGATTGGAACCTTTTGCTATTCTTTGGTACTATTAAACGGTTAAAAATCTGTACAAACATTTTTTTTTTTTTACATCACACCTGGTTTAAATCTACAACTAAAAAGCTACAATTTCGCCGCTTTCTGTCGTCACCACTGACTGTAGATCATCCACATCACACGCTGCATCTTCAAAACCAGAAAAAGGCAGTGTATTTCAAAATCTGGAAATGTTTGAGAAAAGAGGGATGATTAAGTACGGAATCGGCGATACAAGCATGTCAAAAACTCCCAGGCTGCCCATGGGAAGACTTTAAACAACCCTTTAAACATAGCGGCGACCTCACCGTCTTCCCTCTGGGATATTTAAGCGGATGTGTCACCGGGATGGCTGGAGCAGTGAATGCCGGGAGAATATGATTCAACTGAATCCGAAAAGGTGGATATTCTAGGTGTGTGTTCATGCTGCAGCACGGCTGTTGAATTATTGAGCAGAAAAACTCTCTTTGATCCATGCAATGTAGCCCACATACCAATCTCTTACCTGTCAGCCTCCCAGAAAGCCATTCATTTTTCAAATGTTTGCAAGGGGGATGCTGCAGCATGTTATTTTTCCTTGCGAAAGAAATTTCTAGTCCCTCTCGGGCACTAAATTTATAAGTAGCTGGTATGTTCTTAGTGGAACACAAAGAACATTTCAGAGATTTCAGATTTGATTGCCAGTTCGCGCAGAAAGGAAAAGCGAAATAAAAAAGAGCCTCCGAAACTTTGAGTCTAGCCTCTTTTGTCTCGTCAAAAAGCCCCGATATTGAATATAACATTCAAACTGTAGGGAAAGCTAGAAATACACTTTATTACCGGATCAATAAACTCTCTCTTTGTGTCCCCGGCAGCGGATCTCTTAGATGTTTTTAGCGGCCATTTAAATAGAAAGAGAAGTTTACCCAAGCCTCCGAGTGGGAGAGCGAGGTTCACGTATAGCTGGGAAAGGTCATGTGTGGGAGTTTGATGTCTGAGTGAAATGAAGAGAAAGCCATCACACTCCGACTGCGGAATATCTTATGCAAAAAAACATAAAATAAAAACCCAATGTAGCGCACTCACCAGTCATTTCACTTTCACGCATGGTTTCCAGACCCACGAGTCACGAGATGGGGAGGCGGGGAACAAGGTTGATATCCCGTGACTCCAGCTCGTCAGGCTTTACATTTGATTGCTTCAGCACAAAATCCTCTCACATCATGGATGTTCCGTGCATCAGGGAGCAGTGACACGTCAACGTGGCCATGATTCTGGATGCATTTCATTTCAAATATCAGCTCTGAAGTAGATATGGTAACAGAATGTTGTAGGACAGCCACAAAAGTAGAATGTTGCTGTGACCACCTTCAATAAGGACTTCTAAATTCTATTCAATATATTTGGCAAATGTTTATATGTTTGTTTATATGTTTATATTATGATGTGTGCGGTCATGGTTATGTTTTTGTTTATTTATTTATTTATTGTCTTACTGTTGTGACATGAAATTTCCCCGCTGTGGGACAATTAAAGGCTTTTTCAATTCAATTCATTATGTGTGTGTATGGTTGTCAATTTGCTACTATTTGCTTTGTTGTCTACTAATGTGATTAATTTTTTATATATTTTTTTTATTTAAAATATAGTGACAACTAGAACATTTGTAATAATACAAATGTTAATGATATATGTATGGAAATAATTTTGCTTTTCCCTGTAATTGCAGGGAAGAGTTTTTTAATATATGGAAAAGAAAATTGTTTTTTCCACGTGTAATAACATCTGTTCAGCTATAAAGGATGTCTGAATTTTTTTTTTTTTTTTTTCAATGATTAAGGTATATTTGTGTTTACTTTGAAACTACACAGGATTTCATTATACAGCGACACCATTAATATAAGTCTTATTTACCAGTCTATAAACCAGTCTTATTTATGATTTCCTTGTAATTTATAAGTGAGTTGGAATTGGTTATCAAACAAATGTTCTCGATTATTAAAAAGTATGGAACGTCAAAATTGTCAATATGTTTAATATTTCATTACTTTGTAGTTGTTTTTCACAGAAGTATGTAATCAAATAACAATTTAATAAACAACAAGTACAGCATTTAGAAATTTTTCCCCTAGAAATATGTCTGTCATTTACAACAGTAGAATTCATTCTTTATTAATATTAAAAGCTTTTTTGATTGCATGCTATACAACTATAGATGTCATGCATTAAGCATGTCATAATTGCATTACTGTATCCAAACGTTTACCTGCTTTTTCTTCTGGATTATATCACAGTCATTATTGATGCCCCTCCAGTTAAACCGAAAGTACTTCATGCGAGTGTGACTGGCGCACTTACCATGAAGAGCCTATAAAACAGATTCTGATGGTTTTACAGAACAAGCTTTTTGTTATATAAACAGCCCAAATGAGCCTCGACCAAATGTGTTCGTATCACAAGTCTAATGCAAAGAACCATCGCAGGAAGCGTCCTCTGTCAAAGCAGAACCATCAAGCAGATTGATATCCAGATGTTAAATGTCCCACGGTTCTGCAACATGTTCCCTGCTTCAATGGAAAAAGTAGAAAAGCAGAAGGAAACATGCACCGCGCTGAGCCATGCCATGGTTAATGATGCCAGATAGAAAGATGAGAGACAGAGAGAGGAATAGATAGAGGAAGAAACAGAATTGTGTATTCAGTTGTTCTTTACTTCAAACAGATTTTTGGAAGACACTCTGTGCGCAGTAATGGCCTATACGCAATTAAAAAGTAGAGCAGGAGTGTTGACACCAATTATTTGTGTTGATGAATAAAACAATATGTACTTTGGCTTATTTACTTGAACTTGGATATGTGGTTTTTATTGGTAAATGGTGCGTTTGTGTAGTTATAACCGGCTGTGTTTAAGTTAACCTCAAACACCACTTGGTTTCTTTCCTTCTTTATCACAGATCGTTTTAATTCATTTTGGACGTGGTACACAACTAATTTGTAACTTTAGCTCTGTTTATCATAGAATTCCTTTTACGTATACGCAAAAAAATATGTAAAAAGCGAATTCATGCTTTATTTTATATTGCGATTGTGATCTTTACTTTTCCAAATGGAACTCAAGCGTAAAACCACTCGGAGCCAATCCCAGCATCTCTGGGCCTGAAGGCTGGACACACTCTTAATGGGTGGCCAACCAATCACAGAGCGGGAAGCTCAATTGTCCTGACTCAAAAATGTTTAGGTTTTGAGACAACTAAAACTTATTTTAAAAAAGTGAAAATGCTCTGAACTTGAACTTGAACTTGAACTTAAAGACCCCACGACTAAACCTTGAGTCTTAAAGCGAAAACGCGTCCCATTACGTTCCGCAACAACTTTATTCTCCAAAATCTTTAAATTTATCACAAAAAGGCAGCTGCATACACAGCCTCTTAAGAGTTAAACAATTTAAAGCTCCAAACAAGAAATCTAGACAACTTTTCTTTGAATAATTGTTGAGAGACTTTAGAGTGAAACCAGGACCATGTCTATGTAAAACGTAAAGGTATTTCACATGAAATATATGCACATTGATTTAAAAACAACCGCTGTCTTTTATCAGTCTGTCGGTTTTTTTTAATCTCAGGTCTTTGGAGACTAGTTCCTATGGCAGGCAATTGTCAGGCAGCAGAGAAAATGTGTCCGCTAAAGCATTATCACTGTGATCAATGGCCCAATTCGCTTGGCATCTAACTGTCAGGCGTCCGAGCCTGATGCGGAATAACATTTACCTCACGTGAAGCAACATTGGCAATGGCTTGACTTTGAGTAATAAACAAGCATTTGATGCCTCGTGTCACCACCACACCACATTTTGCTTTTTAATTTCCTGATGGAGCGAATGCGCAAAGATGGGATCAGCTTAAGATGGGATTTGGCGCATTTTCAGTCTCGGGCCAGCAGTGTTGGTATGTTTAAGTCTTAGTGTGCAACAGCTAATTGCGGATAACATGCACGGTCCATTAGAACAATTCCTTTCTTTGCTCAAGTGTATGTTAGCGGCATTCTATAATACTGTAATTTTCGGGCGTATTATTATCAGGCGCACTAATACGTCATATTACTTCATTTACATATGGCCCCATGTGTTTTTTGAATTATAAGACACACAGCTGATTTGAATTTTAAGTGTGAATTTTTAAGTTGAATTTAAGGTGTGCCTTATAGTCCATAAACTACGCTAATCTGCATCTGTGTCTCATATGTTTTTTTTTTATTTCTGTAATTTATAGTTTTTTACATTTTTTTTGCTGTTTTGACAGTTTATTTATGATTGAAGTACTGTATTTAAGCTTACTGGTTACATTCTTTTTCTGCAGATTCGATCAGACCAAGACAAAGAGATTGAAATCCGGTACAGCATAACAGGAGCCGGAGCAGACCAGCCTCCCAGTGACGTCTACATCATCGACCCCGTAACAGGGAAAATGTCTGTCACCAAACCTTTGGACAGAGAAGATAGATCCTCCTACCACGTGAGTGCTCCATATCCGTCCAATGTTCTGACAAGATCCATTTTACAAGTCTAATTCTTTTCGGTCCTTTACAAAACCCGCTCTAGGTTCCTTTCTTTTTGCTAGTATGGATAGATGGATACATAATCAGATATATAGATAGCAAGACAGATAGGTGGATGAATAAATGGATGGATTATAGATTGACAGACAACAATATCAATGGACAAACAGAAGGATAGATGGATGGGTGGATAGATGGTCAGCAATATAGAAAGTAAGACAGATAGGTGGATGGATGGATGGATGAATTGACAGACAATGAGATAGACAAACAGATGGATGGATGGATGGATGGATGGATAGATAGATGGATGGATAGACTAGATAAAGCACATATTGTCTTTATCTAACTTTGCTCATTGACCCTAAACAAAAGGTTTTTTAAACATATTAAAAGTTTTAACGTTTGTTTGCATTTTAGCATTTCCCAACCAGTTTTAGACTTTAAAAACCGCACAATTGCCTTGTCAGCCACTTAACAGACTCAACTACAGACTTGGCAAATTGTCAGCTTGTTAAGCAAAGTTTGCAGAAATTGTAAAATTCACACATAATTGTGCAATTGCAGCTGTTCACATGGATTTCGGTGTATTTAAACAAACCGTTTTGAACCTTTTGGTGTCACTTTTTAAGCTTTGTTTTTATTTCTTTTCTTTTTCTTTCGTTTGTGCTGTTTTTTCCACGGTTATGAATAATGTGCAGAGGAAACGCTGGTAACAAAGCAAAGAATTGCTTTGACATGTCAGGGTTTTTCAGTTAGTCAAACTGTCAATTAGACAGAGATTCAGTTGCATGTGCGGATGCGGGAGAGAGAAAATGCAATAGTCTGGGAAAAGCAGCGTTGAATTGTCACGACTGATGAGTCGGCAACTCCCAGTGCTTTAATTCAGCTGGGGAATCAAATCAAACAGTGACCCCGCCCCCTCGTGTTTCTGCTCGTCACCCCACCCACTCGAGCCAGCCCCACCCCACCTGTCATTCACTCATTTACTTTCGTTTTCCATGGCTGTTCTTTACAATCGCAACTGCCGCTTTTTGTAGGTTTCTTTAAAATCAGTGCGTTTAGTTNCACAATGAATACATATTTATTACGAATATGCCATACTGTAAAAAAAAAGCTTAAAGACTTCAAATCCTGTAAAAAAGCCTCTTTCTAGGATTTCCCTCCATCTTTTGAACCGCTACAGTTTTCATTCCCCCTCGCACGTGCCTTCCTCCAACATGGTGGAGTTCTGCAGAATGTTAAGGCTGTAGGTTCCAACACAAGAAAGCAAAGCAAATTGATAAAGACCGGGAGGATTGTGTGTGTGTCACTCGGCCTGGTGTTTCAGCTCCGTCAGCGGGCATGTTAATAATGTCATTAAGCCACAGATTTGCAGTCCACGCGCTCTCATGGGTCGCCGGATCAAAGATGCAGTGTCTCATACAATAACAACAGATAATCTCACACGTATATACGCGCGGGGCAGAATGCAAGCGCAGCAGCTGAGAACACGGATTTTTTGTTGTGGCTTTATTTATTTGCTTGACAGCTAGTTTTACCGCACACAAGTAAATCATGGCGTGATGGGCAGTATTAGAAACGAGCTGTTTGGCGCCGTGGTTTGTGCTGTTAGGTGCAGCCTGAACCTGGTAGTTCAAATCGAAAACCACCGAGGGATTCCAGGATAATAGTTTTATTTACCGTGAATGTAATTCTGTTGTGAATGCATTTGGAGGAGAGAAATTGGAGTTAATCCAACATTAAACCTCCCCCCATATTTCTAGGTTATTTTCCCGCTCCGTTTCTCATTTCCCTTTCCCTTATCCTTCATCCCCTGGGAGCGTTCCATCGCTAACGTGTTAGGGATTGTTTATCTGAATTAAAAGCAGCTTTATCTTCCCCTGTGCAGCTTCTCAAAGATCTAACCGAAAGCATGATGCTTGTTTTTCCTGAAATTAAAATCCAAGTCACCTTGATTGAATCTGGATGTTTTTTTATCCGAACAAAATGAGATCGGAACGAGGTTCATACCAACTATTGGGAACGCTTTTGGAGGTGAGATGTTGTGAATCCATATGCGTTGATGCTTATTGAACAAAGGCAAACTTAAAATAAGGACGACATGTAAAACTCCCAGTGAGGTTGAAAAATTACAGAGCAGGTTATTATTAACATCTCTGTGAACGTGATGGCACTAAACACATGGATCAATCGGCCTCTACAGCTAATATGGCTACTGAACAGGAAGTTACCACAGATGCAGATAAAGGTCACAGGCTGAACTCGCACCGGTGCTCCCTCTGCTGGCGTGGTGTAGTATGTCCTTACAGAGTGGTGCAACGTTTAGCACAATATAGTCCTTAATGCTTCTTTTTTTCATAAAATGAAGTGGAAGTGAGTAAAATATAGATTCAGTCCAGTAGGTCAAATATGTTCATGAAATTATTATTGTCATCCACAGCTTCGAGCCCACGCGGTGGATATTAATGGAAACCAAATGGAGCCACCCATAGATCTGTTCATTTACGTCATTGACATGAACGACAACAGACCCGAGTTCAAGAATCAGGTCTACAACGGCTCCGTCGCTGAAGGATCCAAACCCGGTATGTATCTATTCAGTCTGCCAATTGAGCTGTCAAGTCCATTCATGTTTAACA
>SOMO01000171.1:126960-137031 GCA_028128575.1 Paedocypris carbunculus
GAGAGAGAGAGAGAGAGAGAGAGAGAGAGAGAGAGAGAGAGAGAGAGAGAGAGAACCAATCTCACCCACATTTAGAAACATAAAATGACATGTAAATAAGTACATACAGTGCTTATGCAACATTTACGTGTATGTTGTCAGTGTATAAAAGCATGAAATTATGACTAATGTAACGAGAATCGACTGTATTTTATTGGTGTGTAAATCTTTTGAGATTGTATGCAATAACGTACTTATTATTTATCCTAAATTACACATAATTTAACAAATATTAGGATTAGTATTTATTATTGTTTGATATTTGGTGAATAACCGTTCTTCCGGATGTGACGTAAATAAACTGCTTTCCTCCAATGAGCGAGCTCGAGCTTCACACACGGAAGTGTAATGGCGGCACCCGGAGAGTGGATTTCTGCGCGTGATGAAAATAAACGAGAGCTTCACCGCAGCAGCGTTTCAGAACACGAAAAGTACGGATTAAACATCTGCGTCCGTGCTGTCATCGAGTCACTCGTTGAATTCGGCACAAAGGTTTGTGTCATTAAGACGTTTTAGTGGAGCATCGCAAATACAGTATCGGTCTCGTTCTGTAACAATTAGCTGGTTTACCAATTAATTTAATGTCGCGTGAATTCAAACTGTATTGATAAAATCGTGCAATATTTCACGTGTAGTCTTTTTGGATCTTTATTGCACGTAGTATAATTGTGGATTTTGATTGTTTTAAAGCAATAACATTGTTCGTCAGATTCAAACAAACTCGTGAGTAACAAAATCTCTTTCTGCAGTTAAACGTGTCTGACGATGTGTTGAGCATCAGGTTTAATGTCAGCGGTGTGGAAACATCTAGTCTCCAGCTGTCTCACGTGCAAAACTGTCTACAACAGCACATCTCCAAACTACAGGTACAAACACTCGGCTCTCCACTTATAAGTGTTTGTTTTCGCGTTTTTGTGTGCCACAATATTTATGCATGCCAGAAAACCACAGTATTTACAAGACAATTGAAATAAGATCCAACTTTTAACTCTATTTTTAGCACTATAAAATAATTCATAGTAAATACATAGTATCATAGTAAAAACAAGCAACACGTGTCATTTCGAATTATTGTTGTTCTAGCAGCAAAATTATTAATGGACAAGCTTGCAGAAAGTGCAATTTCAAATGTTAAATAGTATTATTTTAGTATTATTAATTTATTAGCATTATTATAGGATTAGGCACTCACAATGTTGAAATTGTCTCACAATGGCGAAATTGCTCTTCATTTAACTCATCCAAACAGTGAAGTGTGTATAAACACAGTGACACACACATTGAAAAATTAAACATACCCGCAAAAATACAAGAGAATGCCTAACAACGACACAACACGACAAATAAACAATTACATGTACACCAACAAAAAACGCCAAATTGAAACACAAAAAACGTGTGGACATAATTTGCACATCATATTATCCAGATATCTTGGTCAGCCCAATGTTCCCAGAAAATAAATTTGAATCTTTCCAGACTCAACCCTAAATCCATTCATTCATATCAATAGCAGACAGATTAAAACTAAAGTGAGATACAGAAGTACATCTCTGATTTATGACCATTCCAATTCTTCTAGTCAGTGGCTGAAAACCTAAAGAAAATATCAAATAGTGTGGACCGTCCTGATCCAGGAAGCCAAGAAAGCACTCTGGAGTTCCATAAAAAAACACTTGACACAACAGAAGAAATTGTGGTTGACGCCGAGCGTGTCCCCTCCACATCACAACACACTCAAGCCAAGGTTAACAAGTCCACAAGCGCTGACAATGTGCAGATCACGGCAGGTAAATCAGAGGTAAGATGTGATAAACACTGATATATGCTTGATGCCAGGATTCTTTTCCTAGCATAATGAACCAGTTCGGCTTCTACAGTACAGTAGCCTCCCGCTTAAATATGCGGCCACAGTAAATAATTGAATCAGAGTGGTCACGGCGGATTGTTCTTTATCTGGTTCTTGCAAATCATTCGGATCACGTTTTCACCAACGTCGTACTGTACTTTCTTAAAACGGTAAAATTCTTGACTTTTGTTCTCTGTCAGTTTCGCTCCATCTTTTCTCCCAGACCTGCCATTTGCTGTGTGATATCCTGCAGCCTGTTAAAGTGTCCTGAATGACGGAAAGTTGAGCTTGTGTTGCAGTTTTAAAGAGTGCGAGAGGGTCAAATGTTGGTTTAGCTGTTTAACAAACGCCGGTCTGCTGCACATGGAACGAGCACTCGTTTAGTTCTAAACTTTTCACTTTTTATAAACAATGTTTTGCGTGTATAATTATTTCGGCCTGCTACATTGTGACGGAAACGGTTTGTTTGTTGAAATCACAAATTAATCACAGTGTGACATTTACACAATGCAATCACAGTGAATTGCTAATGGCTGTTGATCATGTTCCTGTGACGTGGCCTGACCGGTCAGTTTTCCGGTGTTAGAAACACGCTGGCCTCTGTCATGTGCTGCTTTCCATAAGAGAGAAACAAATAACCACCCACTTGGAGAGTCTTGAAAGAGGTCCTGGTCCTCACAACGTTATGAAGTGGATGTTCATTACATGCTGAAATTGCATGTGGGCGAATGACAAGGAGGCTCTCGTTTTTATTGCTTATTTACAGTGACTAAAATAAAAGGGCCAAACAAATCACAACTATCTGAAACGGCTGCCTGTGTTTTTGATTTTTGGAATAATTGTGTCCACAGTGGTCACTCTGTTGTCATGCAGTCCGTGTGACCCAGTATTTCTCATTATGACTAAACGACAAATAGAAGACAGTGGATTGATTTTTTTTTTTTTTTTTTTTTCAATAGCTCATCAGTCTGACCCTTGTTGCCTTTTTCCACTTTTCTCTACCTTGTTCTTGCAGATTGAACGGCGGATATCTGCATTTATAGAGCGCAAACAGCTGGAGATCAATGAAAATAATGTGCGGGAGTTTTGCAACGTAATCGACTGCAATCAGGGTAAGAATGGAAGGGCAGTATTAGTACAGGGATTGGTTGGAGGGATACAGATCACCGATTGCCAATGTTTGTGAGAGTGCTGATTTTCACAGGAAAGAGTTTGCTTTCACTCCATCGTTCAGTCGCACGCCTTAAAGCTTTGTGGGGTACCTAGTTCTGAAAATGTGTGGAAATGTATTCAACTCTGTAACAATTCTGAGACTGTAATAGTTTGCAAGGATCAATGATAATAATAATAATAAAATATTATAATACAATATAGAAACACTATGTTTTTATAGTGGCAGTTTATTCTTAAAGTTAAAAATACAACTTGGNATTCATTTTAAAGGGTACATTTTCCACACAAACCACACACTTCAGATAAGGCTTTAGATTTGTTTTGTCACCCAGTTGAGTGCTTTTTAAAATGTACTTTTTCTATTTTCGATAACTGTACAATGATTAAGTAATTTAAGGTGCACTCGTCGTAATTGAATAAAAATGCAGCACGGGATATATGTTTACATTTACAATTTACATATAACAAAATTGCGAGAAAGTTGCACAGATAATTCTAGATTACGTCGCGTCTTTCATCACATTACAAAAACAATACTGGACGATTCAGTCGTATTAACCACAATTTACTATTGATATTTTTATGAACTGTTTTGCTTCTTTTTTCTACATCTCGCCATGTTAAGCTTGCAGAAATGTAAAATAGTAATTTACATTAAAAGTAATTCAAAAAATGGCAAAACTTTTTTTGTTATATAGAAGACAGTTGTGCAAGGACGGATGCAGTTTTCACACCATTTCCTGGTTTCAAGAGTCATGTCAAAGGTTTGTCATTTTCATCACCTTTGTCAGGTGAAGTTAAAGCTAATGAACATCGAATGATGGACACATTGTGACGTTTATGTGCAGTGACCCGTGTGGTAAATACGTATGGACCTCAAACTAGGGGTGTAGAGCTGGGGGATCAGAACCAGGGCTCTGTGCGGGACTGTGGCAACCCTGCCATCGAAGAGAGACTTCACAACATGGAGTCCCACCTTAAACTTCCAGTAGGTCAGTGTGGGGGCTACAAACCATGTTTTAAAGATTCTATCATTCTACAGTCACTAATAATTGTAGCAATAGAACTCTTGTTTCTCTCATTTATGTGCAACTCTGCTATCATATCAATTTCAAAGCAGGCCCAGTTCCTCGAGGCGTCTATCAGCGTCTAAAGAAACTTGAAGATCGAATTCTAGAGCTTGAGGGTCTTTCCCCAGAGTACTTCCACTCCACGGTAAGTGCTGGGCGAAAGCAGAAGAGAGAATGTGTGTACGTACTTGTTTGCTGAAGGAGTGGATGTCAGGTATTGAATTATTTTGTTGATCATTTCACAACTTCTGTGGCTCTTCAAGTTCTATCCGTTCAAGCCCATAGTTTAAGCATTGGTTATTGGCATTCATTACATTGTTTCACCGAGTGAAAGTCCTGACATGACATAGATGAACGGATTCAACCAATGTGACAGACCTGAAGAGGGTATACGATAGTCAAATAACTTCACTCTTCTTCACTGCACATTTATAAATTCTGAAATGGTTTTTAACTTATGCAAAACACTGCAAAGACTAAAAACAAGACAAAAAAAGAATACATTAATCATAATTTAACACTGGAAAACTAGAAACCACCATCACTCCCGATCCGGAATGGATCATGCCAAGCCTTCAAAAGGCTGTTCTGTAAAAAGTGTAGCCAAACTAGCAAAGATTAATCAGCTCGTTAGAATTAGAATTGGTAATAATTCGTTTTTAAATTAAAAAGGTATTTGAAAACAAACCCATGATGAAAACAAATGGAAACTTGTAAAGCATATTTGTAAACCAAAAGCAATAGCGACTACTGGAACAAATATATGCGTTTGCCTAAAAATTATAGTGAGTGCAAAGAAATTAGTGTGAACAACAAACAGATGAAAGCGTTGGTGTTAACCCAGAGGAAGGTTTTTTTTAAAACCACTTTAAACTGCTAAAGGTCATGACCAACTTAACGTCACTTACTTGACTGGAGGCATTTCTGCAGGATGCTATATTGAGGTTTGCTTCTGCATGATGAGCTAAAGGTAAATATGCATTTAGCAGACACTTTAATCCAAAAGAACTTGCATTACAAGAGTTTCACGCTGGGAGTTGAACCCATGATCTGGTGTTCTGAACGCCTGTGCCTGATTGTGCTGCTAGGAAAGAGTTTTCTCTCTCACACACGCGCACACAATCCTCTTGTTGAAGGAAAAATAAGCCCTTTAACCAATGGTTTAAACCATTTTTGCAGCATTATTTGCTCCAGATTGCGCCGGTCCCCTCTATAATTCAGTGTTTACACTGTAACGCATAAGTCCTTGTTAAGCTGAAGACTTCTCACTTATGTGCGTTTCCTCCTGCACTCACGACAGTCAACCAGAGAGTTCTTCAAAACCATTAAAAGCTGATATGAGTGATATTTTCCCCCTCACTTCAGAATTTGTTATCCCTGTCAGATTGTAGCCCATCAAAGTTAGCTAAGTGCTCTTGAACCATTTCTACGCCTCCTCACACCAGCTTCAGTTAGTTCAGTTCGGAGCTGAAAGCTGACTGATTTCCATGTCCTTTGCGCGGCGTGCGCGCGTCTGCGTATCGCCCGTAAAGTGGATTGTGGAGTGCCGTCAAACGTGGCGGTCTTCTTAGCTCGCCGTGCACTTTTCTGAAAGTCCAGCACGTTAATTGAACTCCACTGACCAGAGCCGAGCCAATACCGTGCGTCCGCTAAATGTGTCTGCATGCAGGTGATTAAAATAAAGAGAAATTATGGGTAATGCGTACCACGAGATGGACGGGGTAAATGAAAGTGTCGTTGGGCGGCAGAATGAATCCCGGTGGCTTCCACTTGATACTGTTAATCAGTGTAAGTCTGTGGCGGCGCCGGTCTGTTTGCAGTGATTGAGTGATGCTGAAGGACATCTCTGTTTCACACTCTAATCATGGCCTGTTTCTATCCACTCATGGCCGTCCTTGGTTAAATGTATTGCTTTGGCAGCCATTTCATTTTGTTTTTTTTTTTTTTCTTCTCCCAGCCATTGAAAGTCTTTTCTGTTCTGTAAATGGAGACGTTTCTGCTTAATGTGATATTGAGACAAACGCTTCTGCATGTTATTGAATTTCGTACGTACAATATGGCGCTCACGCTCCGTTTGTTCGCAGAATTACTCACACAAGCGGCCTAAAGCCTCCATGGCGCAGGTAGGTTCCATTCTGACTGCTTTTTGCTTATACGTGGAAGGTCTTGCTAATGAAACGTGTCTTCTGGATGGCAGAGCTACACTCTTGCCGAGCTGGATGGCAAGATCAACGCAGTCAAAGCTGCATTGCTGAAAAGAACCAGGACCTTTCAACCCACAGACGCAGGAGAATTTTTCTACTAAGATTTTTCTAACTATGTTGTGCAAACTTTTCACCAATTGTTGTCTGTGTTGGCGTTGTTTGCTTTGTACATTATATATATATCACAGGATAAAGGTGCATTTGAACAGGTGTGACTGTTTGTTTTTTGCATTTATAAAAAATTTGATGGAAAAGGATAGGTTCAAAAATGTAAATCTGATAAGATTTGTTAAAATCCTCAAGTGTGTATGTAGTTCAGCGTGGCCACATATTCGCATTCATATAGAGTATTTGGATTTGGAACACATTTGCATACATGCGATTTCACAGATCTGTAAGTTCTTAAAAAGAGTTCAAATGACTAACATTCGGCTTGTTCAGAAAATGAATCTGCACAACAGCCGCTAGTAATTTGGATGATAGTTGTCGCTTTATGCTACAATTTTCTGGATCAGAGTGTCTTTTTGTTGAAAGTACACTACATTACCCACAGTTCCACACTTGGACAAACTGCTGGGTGATTGGTTTGAAGATGCAAAGGACCTTTTTATGTGAGATAATTTACAGAAAAATTAGAATTTACAGAAAAAGGTACTGTGAAAAGTGTTTTTTTTTTTTTACTGTAAATGTGCTCATCTTGCAAGGAAATAGTTTTTTTATTTGAAAAAATATAATGTTTTTTATAACTGTACTGTTTATGTAATGAACTGATTCATTCAAACATTGAATTGTATTTTGTTTAATGTCTAAAACAGAATTTTTTCGACTTAACAAATGTCTGCTAATGATTTTCTGTGTGTGTGTGTGCACACACACACACACGTGTTTTTAAATAATGTATTCTGTAAAATTGTAGGACTTGTGTTACAGATAGAATTAAGTGTATGGTAACAATAAATCCTAAATAGTGTTTACTGTTCTTTAAATTATCCCTCTAATATTAATGTCGTTTGCTCTGGTTGCAACCAAGTTTCACGTATGTCTTCTAAAGAATTGTGGACTTCCGTAGTGATTCTCTAGATTAATCAATGTCTGGAATACCTTTTGAATTCAAGTTTGAGCTCTGTAAAGTGGAGAAGTTAAACTATTAAGAGGAGAGTAAAGAGCTGATGACACAGACTACAGATCCCATAGTGCAGTGCTTTAACAATCTTGCCTTGTATAAATTATTATTGTAAAGCGTTTGTATCAATTTTTTTTTTAGAATGTTCATATTTCTAACTTGACAATATCTTTTGACAAGATATTTTTAATAGAGGACAATGTCCATCTTAAAATATATCACATTAAACTTTATTCTTGATTCATATTCCTGCATGTTCTGAATGACAGATGAGGCAAATGCAAAAAAAAACGTGTGACATTGTGAGGAAAGAAGTCCTCAGCTTTTGTATGGAAACGGAAGTCCTCTTAATCGCTTTCCCCACACATTTTATGAGCTTTCTTGAGTTTAAAAGAAACACATTAGTTGACTAGTCAACTCGGTAGTTTGATTGGTAGGTCTAAGAATAGTGGTTAAATGAGTAAACCACATTTACCTCCACTGGCCTTTAAAAAAAGATTATGCTTTGTTAAAACCTGCTTTTTATTAGGTTGAAATATCTAAAATGTCTTATTTTCATGCGGATTTTAGATTCTTAAGTGGCCGTGACAGCGAGGGGTCCGCGCACGGTAAAGCGACGTATGATTACTATACATGATTGAGATTGATGTGAATGTGATTGCAAACCGCCGGCAGAGTGAACATACAGCACAAGCTGCTGTGAAAAATGGCTCACAACTTTTTAAAAATAAATATATTTTTAGAATGTATTTCAAGAATGTAAATTGCTCCAGAGAATGAATTACTTTCGCAAGTGAATATTTAGGCTGTGTGAACCTCATTAGAAATATGATTGTTGAAGAGGAAAATGGATTCTCTCGAGGTGCCGTTGGCGCGATTTGCAAAAGAAAAGTTGGGAATTTGTGGCTCTCGGGTTGTGGCTGTACCACAGGGTTCTGTTCCTCATTCACAGTACCCGAAAAACTCCGTCGTGACAGGAAATTCAAAGCGCCTGACTGAAGGCCTGTCAAAACACCAGACTTGTTGGAATTCTCTGTGTGAGGGCTTCGATCTGTTGTAGCCCTGAAGTGGGAACAGCAAACCCTGACTCCTCCAGGTGTTCTACCAGACCTTTTTCATTTTTGCTCCTGTTTCCGAGCCCAAAAAGGCCCGCAAAGCACCCTGGGAGGAGTGTACTTGAGCAGCGACAAAGCAAACCGGGGGGAGTTGGCTATTGTTTTCCCCTTTCTTTTGTCTCAGGTCTGGTTTCTTGCGTAGCTTTAGTGAACAAATTGGCCTGACAATCACAACCGGATTATAAAGGCGAAGAAAAGTCTTCATTCTGAAGTACGGCTCGCCGGGGTCCAATTGTCCGCATGGTCATTAAGCTGAGAACGCAGACTTATAAGCAGGTGAGTTAAGTTTCATCAGGGACAGTTGCTTTTCAGTTTTCATTTTTTATATTTTGAGGAACGCTTTTTACCTCACCGGTTGAGTTTTTAACCTTGACGCAGTGATAAGTAAATCTGCAGAATTTTACACCGGGACGTTAGCAGCTATACTCATGATTTTATAGTAATGAAGAGGAGAGTTTGAGGCCCCGAGAGGATTAACTCTGTCCCCCTCCCCCGTCCACTTCACCCAGACATTCTGTCTGTAGCAAAAGGTATTTCCGTCTCAATTCATGTTCGCTTTCTTTCCGTCGTGCACTTTTGCTACTTTTTTACTGTCTTTTTTTGTAAGTGATTAAGATTTTCTTCCCATTCTACAGAAGCTAATTTGGCTTTCTATTTTTTGCCGGTTCCTTATTGTGTGTGTGAGTGAGAGAGAGATGGACTCATAACCATTCATAACTCACAAACTCTTAATGGGCTCCGGTGCCCCCAAAAGAAGGAAAGAAGCCTTTCTCTCTCTCTCTCACTCTCCACTGCGACTAGTCAGCTTCGGTCTTTCTTCCCCCAATGGCTCCGTGTCAAAAAAGACTGTTGCTCGTTTGTGCAAGGAACAATGGCGAACAAGGCTGAATCTCCAGCATTGAACAAAGAGAAGAAAACAGGTTTTTCATTCTGCAGAACATTAGATTCTGACACATTTTAGCATGGCAGTTTTTTGTCCCAAGTGCAGTGACTGGGCTCTTTAAAAAGGACCACCTGTTGGCGAGCGGGCTGCTCTTCATTACGCCAGCAACTATTATCACAGAGCGAGGAGCTCAACGGGGGAGTTCTGAAGTTAACCCTGCCAGTTTGGGTCCACACGCTTCCTGCCAGGCGGCAGGAAGTCACACGCTCATTTGGGTTCAGACGTCTTGAGAGGTGTCTGGGTGTACTTTTTGATTATACTAAAATGTCTCAGTTTAGAGTTATTACAGCCCTGCATATAATGTCATGGTTAATTTATTTTAAATTAATTTTCAGGGTCTGATTCCAATTGAAAAATCTAATTACAGCCGATTCCAGTTGAAAAATCAAAGCTTGACATTTTAGTGGTGATATGATGACGCCACCAGAAGAGTTTGCAAAGTTTGATTTTTTTTCTTGTACTCTTTAAAGATAAACCTTTTGTTTTGCAGATAAGACATTGTTCTTAAAAGATTGGCAAATCTAATAGCTTAATGTTCATTTAAAAAAAAAAAAA
>SOMO01000171.1:140647-151871 GCA_028128575.1 Paedocypris carbunculus
ATTATTATTACAATATTACTCATTTCTAACGCATAACATTGCACATGTTAATTTCTCATTATCAATGCAAAGTCCTAAATGTTGCAGCTCTAATTAATAATAATATTTTTCAAGCAATAATGATTCATATCTAGTATTAGTACATTTTAATTTCCATTTTAAATTAAATCAATACAAAATTCAGTCATTTGTCTGCATCCTATCTTCTTCTTGGGGAATATAAATCCAGTGTGCGTGTAAATATCCAGAGCAACATGTCGCAGCTTGAACGTGAAATCATTACAATCTTTATCCAAATGAAGACGAGCAGATGAACTCGCCCTGACGCATAAACCACATCCCATTACCATTCACTGCGTCAAACAGAGAGTACAATCTGGGGATCAGACGAACCTCTTCATGTAAGAGCCCTGACCCCCTACTATTTACACCCAGCGAGGGGGTCCAGCTGATACCACCCCAGTCGCACTACCTTACACATACAGACCTGTCATTACCATCCCGCCTTCTCTCTCTCAAAACAGCACAGCCGGCCATTTCCACAAGAGACCCTAATCTCTTCTCCAATAGCAACTCCTGCTAAACTCCTTGACATGCCGAGCAGTGCACGAGACGCCCGGGACCCATGAATAATCAATAACACGCCATTTACGCCAAGCATGTGCCACAACAGGTCATTTCTGATGGCGATTGCTTGCAGATTAGAGCTGAGATTACAAATTCAGAGATGGACGAACGGGGGTCTCTCTGCCAAATGGTGGAAAGACAGGGGGTGGGGGGTTAGATCCACGTACTGAAGAAAAGGGAAAAAAAATTAGAATAGAGAGACAGAGACACATGTGGGCTTCTGGATAGTTAATTAGCTGGCTTTCTTTTCCCCTGCTTCGGCGTACGGGTAGGAAGAAAAATATCACGTCTCTTTTGTACGCAAGACGAGCGCATGCCACGCACACACACACATGCAGCTCACGCGCAGACACACACACCTAGCATGCGGATACAAGGACCGAACCCAATTTCATCTGCAAGGGGCAGAAATCAATCTCATATCTCTCTAGTTAATCCGCAATGGCTCTCCACAGATCCTGACACTAATAAGGTATTGAGCAGGTGAGGCCAAGGGATGCAGGGAAACAGGCGGCCTGGAGGAGGAGGGGGAAGAGTCTGGCTCTATTCCAGTTCAATTATGTGACTTGTGTACAGGAGAGTGGAGTGCAGGAGACAGAAGAGAATGAGACGAAGAGAGAAAGAGCGAGAGACGAAGGGCCGCGAGATGAGAGGCAGAGGAGAGCCTAGGTGAAAGACTTTAAAGAAGGGGGTTGAGAAAGGCATGTAAGGTTGGTTGAGAGAAAGAGAAAGAATGAGAGCGCCCCGAAGAGCGGAGGGGGGTTAAAATCGATCCCATCTGTGGTATGATGGTTAATTAAAGCAGCTCTCGAGTAGACTAAGGATGAGAGGTTTGGCTGGGATCCTGCAGGCAAGGCTCTGATTGCTCCGAGAACGGCTGCTTTCTCAGCCTCGAGAGCGGGAGTTCTGCTTTTGGCATCTACAGATGCGAAGGGAAAGACACAAACGCATGTTTAAAATAAACACAAATATACAGCCGTACACAGGATAATGGTAGCCGACGATATGCGTTAGTTCAGTGTGTGGGCTTTACGAGTTCTCAAACCGTCTTTTTTCCCCAGCCCGGCCTGTTCCGTTCGAGAAAAAAAAAAAAAAAAAAAAAAAAAAAACGCTGGGCACCAGACGAGGCACTTTTTCTCTTTTCTCATTACAAACATAAATGTGCGTAAATGGCACGTATGTGATGAGGATTCCGTTGTTTTTTTGTTTTTTTTTTTTGAGAAAAGGAGTCTGCGCTCAAATTTGGAAGCAGTGATTTTTTATTGTATTTGTGAGCTGGCTTGAGTTGCATTTCCTTAACAAATCAAAAAGCTTTGTAAGCCGAACTGTCAGCATTGATAATGGCATTAACGCACGCTGGAGCCTGACTGTCTGTTATTGTGCTTTCTACTATAGCAAAATACATGATTAGCATCATCATGTCAAGATTAGCTCGCCAATATACATCCAATCCACACCAGGACGGACAAAAGGCAGATTAAGGGCTTTAGGTTAGAGCATGTCTGCTGCTTAATCTACTTATTCATTAACTTTCTACTAGTGATGTGACAGGTTAACTGGTGACCTTTTTGTTTTCCAATAAACAATTTGCGTCTGTTTTGTCTTTTGTATTTTTTTGTATCATCTTATTAACCATAGCATCTTATTAAACAGTAACCACACTTTTAAATTGGCTACCTTCCAATTTCTTGTGACGATAAAAAAAATGTTATCATCTTTTTTCTTATTCTTTTTATTTTCCCATAAATTTGTGCAACATAACCATCATTCTAATTACCCAGAAAAAGTTTCGAACTGAACCAACGAAGGAAAAGTATACAGTTTCCGTAAGAAACTAAACGGGAAGAGCGCATTTGCTCATAAAGTAACCATGCAGATTAAACTGTAATCACACTCTTCATGTCGCAGAAGTGTAGTACATCCCTTCACAGGTGTATGAATTATGTATATGAAAGTGATTTGATGGGTGTGAAATAGAGTGCGTCTGATTGAAATCCTCTATGTCGCACATTACGCGTCTCCTTGCGTTCTCTGCGTGGAACGTTGGGGTCAGAGCCCTGTGCTAATTTGCGAAGGGCCCACTGCTTGTGAGGGAAATGAGTAAATTATACATTCCAGCAGGAATCAGCTGTGGTTCTTCAAGATCTATACGCCATGCTGTCTACAGGAAGCTTTATGTGGCAAACACCTGCCAGCTTCTCTCGAGTGTTAAGACTCTATGCCTGAAATGCCAATGCGAACAAGTACCCTAAAGGAGATATAAAGGAGTGGTTTTAAAATCACTGAGTGTTTAAACATGAGCGACGGTGAACTTAACTATAAATGTGTAGCATTTTTTGCTAGATATTGAGTCCGTTTAATTGGGTACATTAGGACAGTATCATTTCGGTCCTAATAAAAAGTTGGTACCAATAAGTAGTTGTCTTATGTTAAAATAAGAGAAATACTCTACGTGACATGAAAATGTAATTACCGTAAGAACTTTAAGTTGGAAACACATACATATCGCATAAACAACAACCAGTTATGTTTCTGTCATTTTAGGTTTGAGTGGTGAAGAACAAAGAACACACACAGATGTGCTTGTTTAGCGGACACCATATGTTGTTCTACTTTGACACTACACAGAGTTGAATCCCACAGAGAGATGAACACCAAAACAAATGTACTATTTTTTTACAACGAGATACTCAGCGTTTCACTATTGAAATAATTTGTCCAGTGCCTGAACCGTTCTATTATCAGACTCCTTTAAACTGTTCTATAGTGCAGCAACGTAGCTACAACTTTGAGAAACAACTGTAGCATCTGAATGTGCAAAAAACATGTTGTAGATAAATACAAACTCTTTGACATGATAAAGTTCCATATTAATTTTTTTTCTTCATTACTTTCAGTTTGAACCGGGTAGCGGAGACGAGACATGCATTATGATCACAACTCACATGACACAATGACTCTAATGTAAAGTAAAGTGAGTGAAATTGTCAATATGGCGAACCATATTGTGTCGATCACAAACAATTGTTTTATATTCAATACATCTTAAAGCTGATTTGAGATTTTGTTATTTTGTTGCTTATTTATTATCTCTGACAAACAGGCACAGGGGTCTTTTATTAAAGAAGTTTGAGAGATCTGACATCAACAAAGACTGATGCTTTTAGACTGAATCATTTTGTTGATGCTTTTCAAGAGGGTTGAAATCTCCAGCACTATAGCGAACCCAAAATACAGTAATAGCTGGAGCTAAAACTCTCCAAAGAAGGCCAATTACTGGAGACCAATTAAAGGGACCATATCAATACTTGGCAAACGTGACTCACTCCACAATTAATGATCCAAACACAACCTAAGGCCAAATTGTGTTTCCACATGTAATCCAGATGATCAAACATCCACCAAACACAAAGTTTGAGAGGTGAAACCCGAATAGAGACCAACAAAAGCCTTCGATTAAAACGTCTAAAACTTCACTTATGGGTTGATAAGTTCCCTCTTGAGTGGCTGCATGTCTGTGTACAGTATTTGAGCGGAGAAAAGAACATGCAGCACTATTTCTCTGAGTGGAAGAGTCGAGAGGTCTTCAGGGAGGATTTTAAGAGGACGAAAGCACTAAGTCGGGCATAGGGTGACTGTTGAGCATCAAAAGGCCACAGCACTCTATTTGCTCACTCACAATATTAATTGTCACTTTCATTGCTTTTAATTGCCACGTTTTTCACCCTTGTGTGCCATTCAACCCAGTACGGTGATCCGTCCTCTAGATTCTTAGACGTTGCTAAGACAACTAAGGATTGAGCAACTCGGCATTCTGGCTTTCCTTTAGCTCTCACCCAGGAAGCAAATAAACACTCATGTACAAATTCAAGTCTCGGTTTCTTGTTCGAACCATTCACAGTGGGAAATTTCTAGAGGGTTTTCGCTCCAATTATTGGCACTTTAGAAAACAAAAACACAAAACCGAAACCAATTTTTAAAACGCTATTCAATTTTCACAAAACCCATTGAGCTTTGCCACGGCGTGAGATCAAAAATCAAACCAAAAAGACGGAAGACGCAACCTTATAAGAAAGCCTTACCACCATTTCTTTCTGGCTCTATCACAATCAGAATATAGTTTCTGTTAAATTGATTATTGTTTTTTTTTACAGTAGGAAGGAAGAAAGTACGTTATTTCATTGACTGTGTGCATCCATATACCACTAAATCTGATGCAATGACTCTTTTGTGCAGATACTAAGAGTTTGTACGAGGTTTTGTTCCACAATTGGGTTGACCAATAATCTCTTTTTTTTAGAATATAAATTATTTATATTCAGAGTTTCTTAAAGAAAATCTCAAGTGGCAAAAGCTGTTATAGTAGAAACTGTCCCTAGAACAGAGGAAGTGGAAGAGTTCATGATGATGTCCCAGCTCGCCAGCGGCAGAAGCGACCTTTGGCAGAGTAAGGTTGATTTGTGGTGAGATGTACTCTTCTATGTTTGACCTGAGCCAACACTGGCCAGAAAAGCTCGGTCGAGATTAAAGGAGGTGATTTAAGAGAGAGTCGTCCTCGCTTCCTGCACTATGCTTGATGGGGTTGACATCAACACATATACTCCTCACACAAAAGAAACGTCGCGCTGATGAAAACACATTCGTATGTAAAAGGTGCTTATCAAGGTAATGGCCTAGATGTTCTTCAAATAAATTACATTTACACTTCCGCATTTAGAGACACTAATTTAGAGCCTCTTACTTTGACGTACAATTGTTCAAACAACTGCATGCTTTCATTTAGAATTCAATCCATGAGCTATGTTGTTGAAAACACCATGATCTCCTGACTGATCCACAAGAGCTCAAAAACCACGCAATTGTTGATGGTTTCCCAGATGTCTCAATTTCCAATACTTTTGCATGGACTGATCCAGTCTCCATCATTTGTTTTCCCATTTGAAGCTCTAGGATTCTTTGTTTAGCTCAGGTTCTTGCATGTATGTTGGGTGTCTTAGTCTTAGCTTGTCTCGTAGTGCTAGGTCCAGTCAGTTTAGTTTTTGCCAAGTCTTGCTTTGACAATTGTGTCAATCTGTTTGCGCTTTTAACAAGCTTTTCAGTTTTTAATAAAAGTCTTGCTACACTTGGGTCCGTCCAACTCAAAGCCTTCTAAACCCTGACAATTATAAACTGCTTCCCTTTCTCGACCAGTCTTCAGGTGTGATTTCTAGATGTACATCATCCAAGGTTGTTTCTTGAAAAGCTGGTAATTTCATACATGTACACAAGCTCTGACCTCTGTGAAAAGCTCAAGGCGAAATATACAATCCATTGCTGACACGGGAGCCAGAGAAAGAGATGTGGTGACAGATGAAGAGGGAGGGTTAGAGGAAGGGTAGGTCTGATCACAATCCCTACATTGGTGAGTAAATACAGACTAATGGCCACTGATTAATTCTTCACTGCTCTTATCGTCCCGAGAACAGAGAAACGTAATGACCTGTCTGTGTCTGTCATTCTCTTCTTCTACGTCTCCCTCCCTATACACTCTCCCGCTCAATTTTTGATTATAAATTAAAAGGGATTGTAAATGGTGTAATGCTGGTTTGAGGTTCCTGATTGCTGCGTTTGATTAGAGAATGTCAGTGCAGGCACCCCCCCCCCTCTCTCTCTTTAGCACTTTAATAGCTGCAACACTCGGCAATGCACAAAGAACACAATAGACCGAATGCTTAACTCCACAAACTAAACCATAACTTGCACTTGCTGCAATCAAACACATTCTTCCAGGCTTCCTTTTTTCTTTTGACTCATTTTCGTTTGGTGTGGCTCTTTGGTGACTTTTTAGAGTTTGTTTCAGGTGTGGAAATCACCAACAAATGAAAATCACCAGTAATTAAAACACATTCAGACGTGTATGTAAGAGCAGGTACGGGTCTTTTGTCTTTCTCCATTATGGTTACACGTTGTCTTCCCTGGAGAAGCGTGTCAGGTGTTTTTAGGAAAGTATGTTTTTAAAATTATTCAAGAAGTAAAATCGGACAAGTTAATGATGATCTGGTGGTGATGGCGGGAATTGTTAAAAATAAATGCGATGAAAAGAAAAACACAAGGGAAACTTAACTTGACTAAATTAACTAAATTTGAACTTAATTGTCACAAGGGAAAGACAATTAAGTTAAAACAGATTTGATTGAAGGACGATGACTAATAATTATTGTGGTACTAAATTTAAAAACATGTTCAGGTGATCTGTAAAAAATAGTCCATAGATGTGAGTGAGTGTGAATTAGTGTTCTGTTCTGTGATTGGTTGGCCACCAATCCAGAGTGCGTATCCTGCCTCAGACAACGATTAGCTGATTGCCTCCTGCTCCTCTGAACCAAAAATAGAAAAAGCGGTATAATATTGTGAATTGGATTGATTGAAGAAAAACAAATTAGTGGACATCATGCTCATTTTTTTTTCCAAGTATACGATGCATTTTTCTTTTATTTTTAGTCTACACACACTGTAGTGAAACTAAAATAATATTTTTTAAAAATGTTCCATGTTTTTAAACATACTTATTACACATCTGCCACGGTGTTGCATATTACATTCATAATAGTTAACAGAAACGAATTGTGAATTATTTGTTACTTCTGATTGCCACTTGTCCAAGTATTCTACATATTCTACATAACCTGCTTATGTTCGTGCTCTTTGCCCTCTGCCTCATTCTTCCATTGTGTTTTGGAAAATAATTTTTGTGCGGTTCTTTTCACTGCATTTATTTTACTCTAGGATCTTTTCACAGATCTGTATAGTGAGGTGAGCACACTGGTAATTGGACCATCCGCTTCAACTTATACACAAACACACACACAAGGTCAGTTCAAGTGTGTGCAAGCGTAAATCAATTCTTGCGTTCAACTTAGGGGAGGGGGGGTAGACAGACAAGGACATTTTTCATCTGTACACAGAGAAAAGGCACTGGTAAACACAACAAAAGTAGGCAGATCTGCCAAGTCATGATGGTTTTTTTTATGGGTGGCCTGATCTGGGAAGCTAATGATGGAGGGTAAAATGGAACAAGAAAGAGGTGTTTCTTCTCCCACCAGTAAGACTCAAGCTCTCCAACCCTCCAGGATGAAAAAAAGAATCTCAATGGAGCACAAGGTTGCACATGGATGGGGCTGAAGAGGATGGGAAAAACTCAAGGTGAGAATGTAGGAGAACAAGCGAGGGAGGGTGTTAATGAGAAAAAGGGGATCCTGTTGTGGGGAGATGCTTTGTGTCAGGCCTCTTGCATTATGTGGTTGACTCTCTCTCTCTTGGAAGAGTTGAATAATGGGCTTCAGGGTGCAGGCCAGGAAAAGCAGCCCACTGAAGAAAGTCAGGAGGGAGTGGAAGGTAAAAGGGACACATTTGAGAAGCTCCTTCTCTCAGACCTCCTTATATCCATAGCCACATTTCCCCACTCATGTCTTCAAGCTCCCTTCCACTTTCTTTCTCCATTTAAATCTCTCCCCATCCCCTTAACCCTATGTCCCATTAAACCTCTCCACCTGCCCGTAATTCTGAAAGAGACAACGTAGAAGTTCAGCTAAGAAGGGGCAGAAGATGCTTCACAGTCTAACAATGTTTCTTGAGAGCACACGTCAATTTCAGGTATTCGGCTTTCATAATTGTCAATGAAACCCTCAAGTTTATGCCAATTATACAGACAAAATGACATCTCAAGTACAAAGAACTTATAAACCCATTCAGAGAGCAATGATCAAAATCAATACTCAATCAGTAACAATCAATACTCAAGAACACTTTTTTTTGGTACTTGTACATTATTTGAGTGCCTTTTCTTTGTATACGTTTAATTCAATGCAAAAATTCACTTTCATTTACACTTACCAATACTTTTATTATGTCAAAGTTTTTTCTAACTTCATTAAAGTAAGCTATTTAAAATAAAACATAGTAAATGCACACTTTATATATAGACAGTTAAATCCAGATAATCGGACCCCCATTTAATCAGGACCAACCCCTTATTCGGACCAAGTCCAGAAACAAACCCTATTATAATATTGCTCGTTTTAATCAGAACAACAGTTTCCGGCTCTTGGAAGAGCAGATCTGACTGTACTGCGTAAACTATCCGTATATAGTCAATACAAAATGAAATAGTCACTTTTTTTTTTTGATTAAAAAAAAAAAATGTAAAGAAAACCTAGAACTTTATAAGTTTGAAATTGTATATATTGATGCCTTTCATTGCTGCAGGGAAAAAGATGATTACCATGCTGCAATTGTTGTTCAAACTGCAGAGAAACACGAGTTAAACTACTTTTAGGGAAGTAAAAAGAAAGTGGGCATGTATGGTCAAAACCGAACTACTGTAGTAGGAAACAGATTTAGTATTTGCATAATATTTTGCATAATATTTGCATCTATTAATACCGTAATTATTTTTATCACATTCCTAAAATTCACTAATGCTTTCCAGGACAGTTGTGGCCTAGGGGTAAAAGAGTTGCCCTTGTTGACCAAAAGGTTGCACGTTCGAACCCCAACCTAGCCAACACCGAAAGTGACTGAGCAAGACACAATGTTATTCGGCCAACACAAACCTATTCGGCCAATTGCGTAGCTTTGAATAAAAGCCTGCCAAACAAATGTAACGTAATGTTTTAAAGTACAAACCACAATCTTGGCATTAACCAGAAACGTGTCAGAAAGCGTTAACACTCGCACCTACCCACAAAAACACATCCCTTCACAACCTCGCTGCGCCCCATGACTAAAAGTATAACCATAAACAAAATCAGAGGATACAGTAAGGTCTCTAATCAAGGCAATCAGTGCTGTTTTCAAACGTGTCGGGTGCACGAACAGCGAGCCGGGCTCATCTTTGTCTGCGGTTTAATTGCTTGTTTTTGCATTCTGATAGAGGGGGGTGATTGTGCCTTGTCACCTATTTCAGAAGATAAAGGACTAGCCAATTACTTTGTTTGGATGCTAATGATCGGGTTTCATTAGTGGCCGCTCTTAGCCCCCCTCACCCGGTAAATGAATGAATATGCTATGATTTCAATTATTGGAATTATGAAAATTGCTTTTAAAAGACGACACGGGTATCATCAACTCTCCGCTGTGACATGATGCCATTTTAATTTCCATAATAGGCTTAATTGTTGGTGGCCCTGTTGCGCGTTAATCATTTAATTGTATTGTCTTTTTCCGACGGCGACACCCTCATCCATTCGCCCCTCAGCCACACCGAATCACAATCAGAATTAGTTGAGGAGTTTGTGAAGGCCAGTTGAAGGTGCAATTATAAAGTTTCGATGCTTTGTCCACAGAAGAAGGTTGTGACTCCATGTAGGGTCGATGTAGCTGTAAACTGAACGAGACAGAGGATTTCAAAACGAAGACTTAAAAAAAATTGAGTTTGTTTTTCATTTCATGTGAAGGAAATACACAGTAAATTATTGTTAATACAAAATTTTAAATGAAAGTCTAATCCTTATGCTCAGAGGAACCAGTATGGTTGTATTTAGTGAATATAATGCATCTCGATGTTGCTGGATGTTTTCTTCAAACGCAAAGAAATGCCTCCATTTCTTTTTCTAAGTGTGCATGAAAAATGATGATGAGTCTGAGGTGTGAAAAGTAGACAAATTACCAGCTTACACGGACCGGCACAATGGGAAAAAATATGAAACAGACATGTAAACCGTTCAATTCCTGACCCATGTGGCTGAAGCACAATCAACTGTAAATTACCTTTGAATCCAAGTCTGTTATCATCTGGACGATAGAGGCTGGTAGAAAAATAAAAGCATTTTGTCAAACAAAGGAGAAGAATTCTTAATGGCTATATGGGTCAAGGCCCGGCGAGCCCTTTGACAAATGATAGAAGAGAGACCTCACGGATTGCTCTCCAAGGCCAGTGTTTCTATAGCGTTAAATGGAAGATTTATTTTTCTGTGCGTTATGAAGGTTAGCAGGATGCATTAGACGGAGAAGGGACAGATTTACAGCATAATGTACACAAAACATGGGATCCATTAGCACAAAATTATTTGCATGGCAGAGAGAATCGATTAAAAGAGAGATTTCAGACAAGGCCAGGTAGGTTTATTTTTGTGCTCAGAAAACCTGAGTTTTTTTTTTCTTCATCTCCATGGAGATGGAATCTGCCAGAACAAACGACCACGATCAAAGGGCACCGCAGAGGACAAGACCTCATTCACAGCAAAGCCAAGAACAACCAGAGCGCATTTGAGAAAACATCCTCCGTAGAAGCACTGCCACAAAATGGGTACATACTGTAACACATCAAACAATATTTCATATCAATACAAAAAAAGAGATTTTTTTTTATCAGTTCATGCAAACATTATGAATTCTTTACTTTGGAATCATTTAATCAAATTGACTCAATGACACATCAAATTGAGTCTTTTATTTTTTTCATTCGTCTGCATGATTAACATGACGGTTCGCATGACGGTTTTGTGCTCTAACCTAGAGCACAAAATGCTAGAGATGCGAAAGCCATTTCTGTAACACATTTGAAGACAATACCTAACATACAACTTAAAGTGCTAATGTAAACACGAGGAAACAAAAC
>SOMO01000171.1:203291-216285 GCA_028128575.1 Paedocypris carbunculus
ATTTTATACTGAATACATTCACTGGGTTGCTTCTTTTGTAAGATGATTTTATTTTAAGTCCAACTAACTTATGCAAAGGAATAAAAATTGCATGAAAGTTGTGTTTCCACATTAAAACACTCAACAACTGAATCGTTTTTTCAGACCGGTGAGGGAAGTCTGACCTGCATCTCTACTCAAGCTAGCTTGTCATGTTCGGACACTAGGTAAATCTTGTTCAACTCAGTGTTTCTGTTTAACTCTTGATTATAAAATACAGATGTGGAGTATGTAAGCATCATGTTTCTGAATGGTGGGGTAGCCCCCTGAGGATTGCCATGTTTTTATTGCTTGGTTGTTGCTTGGTTTCAACACAAGTTTAGTTTACTGACACAAAAAGAACGAGAAAGAAGGAAATGAACCAGTAAGCCTTGCCATTGCATTATGGCCAGTTTGTTTAATGGTTTGGTACTGATTTTCAGAGGGCTTGAACTTTGAGTGAATGAGTTTATGCTTGTGTTGTTCAGGGTTGCAGAGAGAGACCCTCATAAGAATGAAAGTGAACTGGCTTCTCGTGAGCGAATGGAAGAGCAGCAGCGGCTTGTAGAATGTTTACGAGAGGAGATGCAGGTGGAGCAGAAAAGAGCCGAGCGAGATCTGGAGAGAGAGCAAGCTCGGCTTCGACAGCAGTTCTCAGAAAGTGAGTGCATGTAAAAAAAATATATATATTAATTTAAAAAACAGATTTGACTTAATAATTCAAACAAAACGGCAGTGTATAGTATATTTAATAATAGCAAAATTAGTGCATTCTTTCAGTTACTGCTATGCAAATGTGTTATAACTGCGATTAACCCTTATTTAAAATAAATAAATATATAATTTTTTTTTTATTTTTTATTTTTATAATTTGAACATTCAAAAAATAACGTTAAAAGTAATTAAATGTCAGGTTACAGTACTAGAAGGTTACAGTACTAGCAGGTTACAGGTTACAGTAGTAGTTATTACTATTATTTCTTTTTTTTTTATTTAATTTTTTTTTTTTTAATACAGTAATTAAAATTATTTAAAATTATTCTAATCTGATTTAGATTTTTAGATATTAAAAAACATTTTAGCATATAATTATTTTTATCTCCTAAAAATCACACCATATCTCTATTTCTAGAGACAAAAATTCAAACTTAAGGAGTAGAACCCCCGACATTGCTGCTTGCAGTTAAAATTACATTTGCGTTTTAGATTAAGAGGTTTAATTTTGCACAATAGGCTTCAAATTACTTTTTGTTTTAATTGCAATTCCTTTCTCCATTTGTTGCATTCACAGTTGAACAGTGGATCATGCAAGCAAAAGAACAACTGGCAGATCTTTGGAGAAAGGGAACTCTCGAGACAGGAGTTCAGACAGATTTGTTATCTGTGCCAGTCCCTCCAATAAATGAAAGGGTAGACAGGACTGACCCTGTGTCCTCCTTAATGGGTGACCAAAAAAGAGTGGTGCAGGAGGAACTTTTAAAGCATCATGCCTTGCGCAGGGCTGAGAGCCGTGTCCGGCGCAAGAGGTTATATTATCAGCTAGATAGGATTGCGCGAAAACGACATCTTTTAGAGGCGAAACGAGAGCTACAGAGACTAGAAAATGCCCTTCTGTATGAAGTTGGGGAAGAAATTTCTCCAGAAGTGAGGTATCCCACAAAGCTCCTTCGACTTACAAGAAATTTGCGGAGACATTCCTTTTCAAGCGATCGTCTTTCCTCGATTGCTCCTCAGCGCAATCCCATTTTCAGGTATAGTACCCTTTATTTATTGGTTGATCTTTATTTAATGTGAATTGGAAAGTGATTAAAAGTGTTTAATCATTAAAAACATAATCTATCATTTCTCCTAATATTTTATCATTTCCCTTATTTTCCAAACAGCCAGTTCCTTAATGGGAATAAATCTTTGGATTTCTCATCTTTTGGCGGTTTGGCTTTTCCCAATAAAGTTGAATCTGAGGATCGCAGCCAAAAAAATGTAAGAAGGCGTTCTAACACAATGCCCTCAAGGTACAACCAGGAAAGCTTAAACTGTCCAGATTTGTCAGAAAATGAAACTTCCAGAGTGACTGTAACGATGACTTCAAAGACTTCATCTATAAAAAACTTGGCCACGGAAAACCAGTTCGACACAGTAAAGCCGCCTCATTCCAACACCAAACCATCTAGAGAAGTAGTACCAGTAATAAAACAGTTAAGCAAGCAGAAAAGGTCTGTGAAGCGAGCAAAGAGTCAGTCTCGAAGTGGCAGAACACGTTTAGAAAGCATTCAAAAAGCTGTTTTTCATTCATTTGGCTCTGGAATCAAGACGGCCTTGGCAAAGGTCTTGCAGAAGTCATCATTAGGGTCTCGGAGAACTGGAACTTTGAAATATGTGAGCACAGTTTTCCCTCCAATTAATGATCAATTACAGATTAAACCCCTAAAAGTAACAAATCCAGAAATAGTATCTATAAAATCAGCAATCTCTTGTGACAATTTAGAGAAGTCAAGCTCACCACATTTTGATCACCAGAGGCACTGGCATAGTGCAGAATCTCTGAGTAGATCCAATCAACAAGGTGTGATGTCAAAAGAAGCGATTGATGATGAGATTTATTCTGATTCTGATAGTATCTACTCATTAGATTCACTCTCGTCAGCGTATACTAAAGCTCTGGCTGAACATCTTCAGCTGGGAGGATGTGTGTCAAGTGAAGATGACGGTGAGGCGACTGACATGTCTCTGGATTCTCTCATGGAAAGCAGTATAAAGCAAGCTACTTCTCAGCCAAATCTTGAGTTAAAACCAGATGCCAATCTTTTAAACTTGCCAACATTGCAGGGTCATTACAAGTCCAAAACAGAAAATGTCAAAGTTCTTCACACAGAGGATTTCTGGAAGCCAAAGAACAAGCTGGAGAATGACAAAGATGTTACCAAAAAAGCTTCAACCATCTCCTCCATGCTTTCCAAACCTTTTGGTGACTGTAATGGAGAAACAGAGATTGTGCCTGCTTGGTCATCCACCGATGCAGCAGACAATCCAAGAAACAGGAATGTTGTGGATGACCGATGCACGCTTCATTTTGAGACTACTCAGGTTGAAACTCCAACATCCGAAACCTCTGGCACCATCTTCGAAAAAGCTGTATTGTTCAATGGTCCAAACTTGCCTCAGATGCAGGAGAATTTGGGAATGGACTTTAAAGGGTTTGTTTCTGGCAGTGATTCAAGAAATATAAACTCAATCAGAGAATTCACAATGAAAACAATTACTGAACGTGAACCACTGAAATGCTCTAGAAGTGATCAAATGAAGATCAATCCATTTTCTGAAGATTGTGATGTTTCTAATTTTACAATACCTTTAAAGACTTTACCAGGTTCAGTTGGTAACGATTCTCAAATTATAGCAGAACGCATATTGTCTTCTAGAAAATGTCTTGATGATTCTTCTCGGAAGTCCTGCTTGAATGAACCACGTATAGGAAAAGAGAATCTGACCAATGAAAATGAAGACGAGAAAATCCTGAACTTTCCAAATAAAACCAACATAGAAGATCCAGAGTCTTCACTAATGATTATTAACCAAGGAAGTTCTGAAACAAATAGTTCTCCTCCTTCCTTTTTTGATAAAGATTCTACACCAAATCTGCTTTCTCTAGAAAATATGTGCAGAGTAAACACACTTCAAAGTTGTCATCGATTCTTAACGGAAAATGGCTTACGATGTTCACCATTAGAACCCAAAGCAGGAATGACACTGAACAGAAAAGATCTTAAAACTATGGATGAAAACAAAACATGTCATTCTGAGCTTGCACAGGCAGATTGTGCAGGAATGGAATTTCCCACAAATCCAGAAATTATTAAGAATCATCGAGAGGACAATAATGATGCACATCCAATTTCCGAGTTTAACCAAAATAGCAGATATTTTCAAATGACTGAGTCTTCTAAAAAACACAAGATATCCGTAGTAGTAAAAGAGCATTTGCCTCTGAGAACACAATGTGAAGAACACAATGAGTGTTACAGAAGTGAAGACCATTCTACAGCTAAACAGCCTGATGTGAAGGACAAATCTGACATGGAAGAACTTGGCAGTGAAAATATTGAGAATGATATCCAAATCAGTAAATCACAACCTTTGTCTGTGTCAAAACCAGGGATTTCACCAGACGATGTGATAGTATCGTTCACCTACTGTGATTCACAAAACAAATCAAGACATTCATTGACTCTGAATGATCAGACTGTTCTGACAAACAAAGCCTCAGAAGAACACGATGTGGTGAGACCGTTCACAATAAGTCAGAGAGATGAAATTACCAGCTTGCAATCAATACAAGATTGTAACTACAGAGAGAAGACAAATGTTACCAAACCAGGATTGGATGATAAAGAATCCTTAATTTCTATGTCCCCAACAAAGCAGAATACCAACATCGGCCAAATGAAAACCAAAAGTGTAGGTTTTACTGGTGGTCTTCAAAAGACAAATGTAATTACTAAAGATGTTATGGGGAATGGCAAAGACACAACCCTAATACCACTAACAAATGGACTAGAAGAAGTACTCCAAGGTGGTCCATGCATGCAGCATAATGTCGTAATAGAAAGCAGCGGAGAAATGTTTTCTATTAAAGTAGAAAAGCCTGAATCTTATAACAAACCAGTTATCTGTGCCAAAAATGTCAATGAGAGTTTAAGTTTGCAAGATGATACTGGCCTGAAAAACATATTAACTGAGTTCAATTTTCCAATTGGAAAAGCAACTGGAAATCAAACAGAATTACGTCCTAAAATAACAAAGAGAGAAGATGTCACCAAAAACTGTTCTCCAATGACACCTAATGCAAATTCAGAGGTTCAAAATGCAAAGGCTCAATCTTCAAACATGGAGCACTTCTCAACAGTAATTGACCTTGAATGCAAACCGCTCAGTCAACTAGCGTTTTATGAATTTAGTTTAGTAACTCTTGAAAATCAGTGCAAAATGTGTGCCGAACATCCCAATGCTCCCTGTAGTAGCGGTGATAAATGTATAGTTACCAAACAAACTGATCACAGTTGCTTAGAATCCACTACACTTGACAGTGGGGTTTCAGAGTTAGGTCATTCACGAGAAGCAAAAGTGAACCATGGATGCGTTCTGACCCAAAGATCACCTATACTTGTTCAAAATATCAACAAGAACCCAAATTTAGAATGTTCTTCAATGTGTGATCATTTAAATGGGGTTGTGAGTTCCAAGAATCACCTGGTTCGAAACCAAGATTCAATATTATCTCAAAAATATGAATCCAATTGTTTAGAGAAAATGAAGACTGATAATTCTGTACTTAAAACAACTAATACTCAAAAAGAAAACACCAAAGACCTATGTACATTGGCAGATGACACTGAAGGAACTTCACCAGCAGTGGATGCCACCACAGATGCTACCAGCGATGCTGATGCCAAATGTAGTGAATGTAGACAGAGACGAAAACCAAAAAAACATAGAAAGGCACGTTTTGTGGCTCCTCTGAGTTCCTCTACTGATTCTGTCACTGACCTGTCCTTAGATGCGAGTGTTTCACGAGAGATGTGTGCATCTATCAAGTCTTTGGGTACCACACCACTTTCACAATCTCAAAGAATGCAAACATCAAAAAAACAAGACCCAGAGAGACGACAGTTAGAAAAGCTTATTCCATCTCAAAAAGACCCAAGCTTCACCAAAGAGGGGACAAAAACTGAAGCAAAAAGTATTCACTTGAGGAAAAGTCCTGTTTCTAAAGATGCTTTTGTGGAAGACCAGTCTTCTAAGAGTCCTTCTACTCTGACTAGAAGTTCAGCAATGCATTTTGCCTCAAGTGACATTAACCCATTTATTTACACAAAGACACCTGTGGATTTAAATACATCTGTCCAGAAAAAACAGGTCTTTGGAAGCACTGCCAATGTGTCCTCCAAACATTCTGCACACGATAGTTCAGACTACATCATCAGCAGATGCTGTAGTGCAGAAAATGGCTTAAATATTCAAGACGCCCGCTTTGGATCCCATTTGAGCACCTATGTAAGCCATAAAGAACTTTCCAGTACAGTTTCCAGTTGTACCGAGGATTCCAGAGATAGAATGACGTCTGGGCTTTTTCACCATGAAGCTTCTTGTAGTGTTCATCAGAGTCTATCTTCTTCAAAATGTGACTCAATCATTGGAACTCTAGATTCGCTCCAGAAGTCAGATCAAGGCAATGGCATTATTAACTCTTCCTCAGATTACAATTGTCAAGAAAATGTTCATCTTAGTCCCAGAATTCCTGAGCACAGCACAGAGTCCACTAACGTTCACGTCGACATTAAAAGAAAAAGTCGTCATCAAAGGAGCCATACCCAGTTGCCTGTTTCAAGACATGGAAATGGTGAACTAACAACATGGACAAGCCTTCAAAACATGTCTGAACATTTGTCTGACTTGATACACAACACGTCTGACCTTCTGGGAAATATAAAGTGTCTGCGTACAGGAGATACGCCGCAGATATATCAACAACCTAAAAAATGCTTTAAGACGTCATCTGTGGGTTCTGACAGAAGCTTCGGGAAGGACTGTTGCACGCAAACCTCAGTAGAGACTGGTGTTCAAACGGAGAACTCTTCAATATCAGCAAATACAGCCCACCAGGTCAATGTTGTTGTTAAAGTGATCAGCTCAGATAATTCCAGTATGTCTCAGGTGGGTAGTGACGTGATGATTTTAAATGACAGCTGTGAAAGCGAGAAAGTCTTGGAAAGAATTCAATTTCTACCTGATTTACATCTAAAGAAATCTGAAAGTCACTGTTCTCTAATTTCCTCTACGAATGTACTTTCATCAAAAACCCTTGCGCCAACTCAGAATAGCCTTCATAAAGAAGACACAAGTTTGTCTGAAACAAAGTCTTATCTGAGAGAAAACCGTCGTCCCATAAAGAGGAAAGGGAACCAGGCGTATTCCCAAAATGTAGGTCCGATTGATTGCGTGAAGCAACAAGTAAAGCTTATGGATCGTGCAACCTCACCTATTCTTACAATAAAGGCAGCAGGATGTAGCAAAGTAAAAAATACCCACTCTTCAGAAACTTTGAAAACCCCTCAGACGTCTGAGGAAGATAATTGCTATGTTCAACGATTGAGGCAAGGAAATCAGCAATTAACAAGTCAAGAAATGTTTACAAATTACGGTATCAACGAGAACGATAAGCGAGAAACCAAAGGTACATCTGTTTCAACTTTAGGTGATTACAGTGATATTTCCCCTCCAAATATTTTTGGGCTCAATTGCTATTCAAAAATAGCTCCGTCACAAAACAGGTGTGTGCAGTATGGTGAAAATGTCCATGACAAATGTATTTTGCCACTTGATGTGAACACTGGCGTCAAACTGAGATCATCTCCTGAGGTTGTCAAGTCTAAATGGGCATCCCACAAAAGTCCTTGTTCTGTAGCTACTAATAATCAAGGTTTTCATGGGACTGGTGTCTTGGAAAAAAAGTATGGATCATATGAACCTCGAATGAATAATTGGGACCATCTCAGTCAGAGCACTGTGCAAGACCCAGAAGATGATGTAATGTCACTTGCTCCAAGTGAGTGCAACACCGATGTTCTTCTTAACACTGAACCCCTAGCTGAGCTTGATGACCATCACCTTCCTGATGATCTACCTACTCACAACAAATTTTCCAGCTGGTCTGGAATCACCCAGCAGTCATCGGTTTTTGGCAAAGCAGACAAAACAGCACCGGAATTCACAGGGTTTGGTGCTAAACTGATGGGTAGTAAACAAGAAGGACACAAATGGAGATCAAAAATAATTGAACAATTGCTCAAGAAGAAAGAATATGAGGATATTTTGACATCACTGCATCTAGATGAAAGTCCCTCTCAATCCCAGATGAATTGCAGTCAAGAGGAAATTGACGCAGTGTTAAAACTGGGCAACTGTGGCTTTACTAGGCAACTGCTTCTGGAGAGGTCAGTTCACTAATGTTTTTTTTTTTTTTTTTTTTTTAAATATATATATATTTATATAATTTTGTAATTGTCAGGTCAAGAGAATATTTGGGTAAAGAAAAAGAAGCTCTCCAAAACCTTCATAGGGCCCAAAGCCTCAGTGAGCAGCAGCAGAGAGTGTTGAATCTATCAGGCAGACCAAGGAGAGATCTGACCCACCATCACAACATTTCTGCTGAAAGCCACAGGTGATTTCTAAATACTGCACACTGATACCTTGACTTGTTTCTGTTGCTCTGTGATCAAGCTTGTTTCTCGCGTGTCATCATTTTCCCCCAATGAAAATAATTCAGTAATTTATTCCATTCCTTTCGTTTCATCTTATTACATAAAGAAAATGCCAAATGATATGCCGATTAATTTTTCTTTTTTTTTTTTTTATTTTAAATTTTCAGAACTTTTCCATGACTTAGCTTGAGAGCTATTTTAACATCTTTGGCAAGCTGTTTAAAGCGTCAGTGCCTCCTTTTTCAAAATGGTACAACGAACACATTTGTTCAAACACTACACTTATTTGCCTTTTAAATCTACAAAGTCCATCCTCTGCTTCCCGGTCGCTAGCTCTTTCTTTCTTGGTAGGCCCAGTTAAAAGAATAATTTGTGGAATAACACAAGCATGACAAATCCACGTAATTAATTAATGTGTGAATGCATTAAGAACAAGTGAATATGTCGGCCACTGGGGGCACTGTGACACCATTCTCACATCCAGAGCTCATACCTCGAGTTTTACGGATGTTTTGAAGAAAAAATTCAACTGATTGACTTCTTGTGTGTCAAAAAAACTTGTCTGTCAATCATTTGTAAAGCAAGGTGCCACCGGTGAACACACTAAACCTAAACATTTACTGTGGCCCAATATTACCCTTTCTCTCCACCTCAGGACTCCCAATTCAGTAAGACACAAGGGTCAGTGTCTTTTAGACATTGATCTGCTTTTGCGTGACTACTGCCGAGCTCGTGAGGAAGCGAGAGCTGAGATTGCTCAGGCACGACACCGGCTTCGTGAGAGAACAGAACAAGAGAAGAGACGACTGCAGCAGCAAACTCTTTTACAGGCCGTGAAGGTGAGCAGCCTTTTTTTTTTTCTTATCTGGTATTTGCATTTTTGTTTCTTACTTTTCTGTGTTTCTGTTTCACGTAGGAGGACCTCCAGTGCCACACACATGTAAACAACAGTACAGTGTTAACAAATTCAGACCTGAGTCTTTCTTCTGGACCGACGTCCGGCTACAGCAGCAGTTATGCTGCCTTTATGAAAGATAATACTTTACCAGTAATAAAGGTGAGACTCAGAGTTTCATGCAACAGTTATACCTTTAATATAAGATAAAAGATGAATAACAGTCACAGAACTTTTCCTCCCACTATTGCTGATTAGCAAGTTCTATGACAACTTGATTCAGCCCAAAAATGTTTTTTCAAACTACTTTTTTAATTGATTTCTATTGATTTATAAATATAACGCTATCAAACTTGTCCCATGCTCATGGTAATTTCTTTTACAATATGAATCACATACAATCATCGAAACGCAATGCTGTATTTTTTTTTTTTTTTTTTTACTTTAGGGGAACGTAATTTCAGAATTAAAAGCAAGACCCCGTCCTCCACTGATTCCACTGCAGACTCAGCAGTGCAGATGGCTGTCAACACAAGGTGAGCAATATCTCTTCACAAAAGTGGCTTCGCAAACCCATTTTCTAACAACAGAGACTCTCAACTCAACAGACGTCTACCTGGACAACACCGTCCCCAGATATGAGCCGGATTCTTCATCTACTCCACAATCTTCTCCACAGACCCTCTCCTTCAGCTCTCCTTCATCACTCGCAGCCTCATATCACGAAATTGCAGACAGCACTCTTGCTAGTGCAATCGCGGAAGTATGTTATTCCATTTTATGCTTCAAAAGGTTTGTGTGTATAAAATGATTTGACATGATTTTCTCTATCAGGTATATGTGGCCTCGGGTGGTGATTTGAGAAATCTGCTGGCCGGGAAAGCAAAAGCAGACTGGAGGTAAAGTTCATTGAATGTTGTTGTTTGGATGGCACAGTGGCACAACGCGTAGTCGTCATTATGATCGTCCCAAACTTGTAGAGTTGGTTATGGGGGTTTGAGGCATTTGATTGTTCGCCCAGTGTTTAGGTTAAAAGACAGTCCATACAGATGCACAATATTTGCAGATGACATATTGCTTACCTCTGCATCACTCACAACAGCATAGTTCCTACAGATAATAAGGATCATAAAACAAAAAACTATAAATAGCTCCGGTCATTGCTTTTTCCATACATCACCACTCTGCTCTCAATGAGACACAAAAAATGTGGATTTTATTGATTTTGCATTAAATTTTGTGATTGTGGAATCAGGATAAAGTGGAGAGACTGCCAAGAAATGGAAAAAAGGATGCTTAGAATGATGAACAAATGGATTTTTGGCCTCAACACTGTGTTTTCCTCCTGGTCAGGCATCGAGGTGTGGAGAGAGGAGTTCAGATCTTTCACAAGGCTTCGTCCAGACCCTCGGCCCATGGATTTATTGGTGCAGCGGAGATGGAGAGGCCTTTGGCTGATCTTTGGCAAACAGTTCGAGATCACTCAAAGACTCATCTTTACAACGAGTCCATCAAATCTGCCTGGACGCGACCACTGGACCAGAACACACAACTAGGTCCATAACTTTTTCATGACCTCTATAACTGATACTATTTTTATCTGACTATCATTGAAATGTTCTGTGTCTCCAAACAGTCTACTTGTTGACCGACACTCGCAATTGTCGGCTCAAGCACTCGCGAGATTTTTGCTGCCTCAGCATCGAGTCTAAGCAGGTGTGTTTTCCATTGACTTTGTTCTGCCGGTTCTGCTTCTGGTCATCAGTCTAAGACTTACCTATGTTTTTTAGGATGATATGTGGGTGTTATCCATGCAGTCCGTGTTTGAGGAGACAATGCCTCGGCCCAGCGTGGACACTGTTCGTGGTGAGATGCTGCCCAGTGCCTGGATCTTTCAGCCCGTTCGCCGGGCCGGTCGAGACCTCATCGCAATCGTCTACTTGTTACAAGTACGTTTGCTTTCCTCTACAAACTTGCTGTTTGTAGTTTTCCTTAGTTTTACTATTTTTTAGTATTTCTTTCATCAGCATCGTGTTTCCTTTTTAACTACAATATTTTGCCTCAAAAAGATCAATAGACTGAACTTCATTTAAGTGTGCGTTAAATCAATTGAAAAAAGATATTGTGAAAATTGCAAAAGCAATATTGCGTAAGTGATTTTAATGGTTAATTTCACTGTCTCATAACAGGCTTTATAAACAGACAGGTGGATAGATGGATGAATGGATGGATTGATTGAATCTGTTACAAATATAATCTGTAACTGGTCAATTACATCACGCATTTAATCTCAGTTTTATGACAGCTTTAACAAATACAAGTACATTAACTATAAATGTGTTTAATCCACTATTAAAGTAATAAATGTGTTGAACACTGCAGGTGGACTTGGGAACTCCGTCCATAGATCCCAGACTACATGACCTGGTGTGTAGGAAGCAAGCAGCCGTCATAGCAGATCTAGAAGCCTTTGTTTTTGACACGTGCAGCAGAAAGCACTCACACTGAAGCTCCGGAGGTTCAGATTTGCACCTAAACTATTTTTCATTGTGTGTGTGTGTGTGTGTGTGTGTGTGTGTGTGTGTGTGTGTGNTTGCGTGAAGCAACAAGTAAAGCTTATGGATCGTGCAACCTCACCTATTCTTACAATAAAGGCAGCAGGATGTAGCAAAGTAAAAAATACCCACTCTTCAGAAACTTTGAAAACCCCTCAGACGTCTGAGGAAGATAATTGCTATGTTCAACGATTGAGGCAAGGAAATCAGCAATTAACAAGTCAAGAAATGTTTACAAATTACGGTATCAACGAGAACGATAAGCGAGAAACCAAAGGTACATCTGTTTCAACTTTAGGTGATTACAGTGATATTTCCCCTCCAAATATTTTTGGGCTCAATTGCTATTCAAAAATAGCTCCGTCACAAAACAGGTGTGTGCAGTATGGTGAAAATGTCCATGACANTTAACAAGTCAAGAAATGTTTACAAATTACGGTATCAACAAGAACGATAAGCGAGAAACCAAAGGTACATCTGTTTCAACTTTAGGTGATTACAGTGATATTTCCCCTCCAAATATTTTTGGGCTCAATTGCTATTCAAAAATAGCTCCGTCACAAAACAGGTGTGTGCAGTATGGTGAAAATGTCCATGACAAATGTATTTTGCCACTTGATGTGAACACTGGCGTCAAACTGAGATCATCTCCTGAGGTTGTCAAGTCTAAATGGGCATCCCACAAAAGTCCTTGTTCTGTAGCTACTAATAATCAAGGTTTTCATGGGACTGGTGTCTTGGAAAAAAAGTATGGATCATATGAACCTCGAATGAATAATTGGGACCATCTCAGTCAGAGCACTGTGCAAGACCCAGAAGATGATGTAATGTCACTTGCTCCAAGTGAGTGCAACACCGATGTTCTTCTTAACACTGAACCCCTAGCTGAGCTTGATGACCATCACCTTCCTGATGATCTACCTACTCACAACAAATTTTCCAGCTGGTCTGGAATCACCCAGCAGTCATCGGTTTTTGGCAAAGCAGACAAAACAGCACCGGAATTCACAGGGTTTGGTGCTAAACTGATGGGTAGTAAACAAGAAGGACACAAATGGAGATCAAAAATAATTGAACAATTGCTCAAGAAGAAAGAATATGAGGATATTTTGACATCACTGCATCTAGATGAAAGTCCCTCTCAATCCCAGATGAATTGCAGTCAAGAGGAAATTGACGCAGTGTTAAAACTGGGCAACTGTGGCTTTACTAGGCAACTGCTTCTGGAGAGGTCAGTTCACTAATGTTTTTTTTTTTTTTTTTTTTTT
>SOMO01000171.1:263736-278387 GCA_028128575.1 Paedocypris carbunculus
GTGTGTGTGTGTGTGTGCGCGCGCGCGTGTGTGAGTGTGTGACATTCTCTAGATGAGTTAAATGCAATTTCTAGATGGTCCCTAGTGGCCATATTGACAAACTCACTCACTTCACTTTATATACTGCATTATACTACTGCATTATATCACTATGTTGGAAATAATGCAGTGCACGCGCACGCGGGCGGATATCAGGGCGGCGCTGTACAGTAGCTGCCTGGATGTTCTTTTTAAGTGTAAACCAGCTGTTTAGATATTAGCTGTATTCCCCGTAATACATCTGAAACGCTATAACTAGCCGCGCTTTAGGACATATGTACCACCGAAGGTCTTTCAACAAGATTGTGGCTTTGAGCTACATAGTCAGAATGATGGATGACCAATTCCATTGTGTCCCATCACGCAAGTGATGAACCTACAGTTTATAAACACTCAAACAGTCGCCGCAAGCTCATCCGTGTCTTCAGCTCAGTCCCACTATTTAAACACTGTACATCCATCTTACCTACTGTGTTCCCGGGAAAGGCGGTGACCAGACAAGACGGAAGGAGGAGGTGGAGGATGATGAGGATGAGAGAAAGAACAGTCTGTCCGCATACGGGATATCCAAAGAGAAATTTTTCGCCTTCTTTACTGCCATGATGGAACATCTTTTACCGAATAAGAGTCATCGGGAGTCGATGCTCTGAAATGATGATGATGATGGTGGTGGCAGTGGCTGTGGAACTAGGTAAAGCGTGGACATATTAAACCTCTTGCGATCGCGTCATGGATTTCCAGTCCCGTAGAACATCCACGTCGACGGGCAAAGCATGATGACCAATGCACTCTCTTATCAATGCGGAAATGATAAGCCTGAAGCGCATATCCGGCATGCATTATTAGGCATTATTCAGTTGGCTTTGGCATATCTGAATAGCGCACGAGCGACATAACGGCGCTTCCTAAATGTATGGCGGTGGCGGTGATGATGATGTCAAATGCGTCATATGCGTCACTGGTGCTGCCTCCGTCCGACTGAGAAACACACACACGCTTTATTTTGTTTAAATAATTATTCTTGCTTTTGTTCTGGCCATAAACACGCGATTCGCCCGTTGCTGTTTCAACCGAGAAAATCTATTTACCCCGGAGATGATTCTTCATTTAATCGATGCAGCGGAAATATCAGGTGATGGACTCGAGATACTAAGTACGAAACGACTTCTTTTGTTCTGCTGTAAGTGGGTTATCTTGTGACGTGATTAACTAAATTGCAGGTCAGTGTACACATTTAAATAAGGAAGCAAGTTTCCCGTCCTTCAGGGTCAATGCATGGCAAAGGTCCACCACCTTGGGCATAGAAAGTCCTTCAGAATAAAACGTTGAAAGTCATGGGAAAAAAATGTCTTTGAAATTTTAAGTATAATGAAAAACTGACTGATTAAGGTTCTCTTGCTCCCTCCACATCTCGACATATATTTGCACAGTATATACTATAAACATATGTGTGCATTTATACATTTATTTATTGTATTTCAGAGTCTACAAGTTAAAACCAAATAAAACACAATGCTCTTTGAATTTGAGGTTTCAGAAATTCAGCTGCAATGATTTCTTGCATCAGCGGCGTGCGTCTCTCTCGTGGAGCGGTTTCTCTCGATTACGGATCAGGGCCAAGGCTCATACGAATAACAAAAAGTCAAATTGATAACCAGAAGTTTATTCATCCTAGCATCGCCAAGACAGAAGGATCTCAGCTTTGTTATACAAACGTGTTGAGAGAAGCACGAAGGCCAAACTCTACTCTATGGCCTAATCATGGGCTATCTCTGGACTCGCGATGTTTGCCGTTTGACCAAACAGAGCATTCATCACGATGGACCGGTCATCAACATTCTCACATTTTATGGCATACAGGATTGTTAACATAAGGGTCTTACACAGAAACTTTCACACGAGAAGATAACGTGAGATGTCTTTTCTTAACCTTTTAAAATGTTTAATGGTCACAAATGTATCAATAAATGACTAAAAACATGAATATGAAAATGCAATACATTGTTTACATACAACCACGTACACATCGTTATGAAATATGCATCATATAATAAGCAAAATACATGCATGAATACATAATCATAATAAATGCATACAATGCATTTATACACACATTCATTGTTTCAAGTTTTTGGCTCACATACATTCAGAAACGTTGTCAATGTGCTCAGAAGGATTGCTCTAAATAGGTTTGAATAAGGAAGCAAAAAAATAAACACACATTAACTCGAGAATTGGACCTACGTATCCGAGGTCAAGCTCAACACATTCATATCGCCAAAGTATTCTATCCCAATATTTCAACGACTTTGTCACTGTGCGTAAAGACATCTGCCTGAAGAGTACAACAAAAGTGTACAAAACTGATTAGAGTTTAGTCGAATTATTTACGCACTCGTGCGTTCAGGCACTAGTTTGTTTTGATGAGCGTTGCTGAAACTTAGAGAATAATTTGGAGAACCTGTTTCCTGTGCAGTGACTTTTCGACCCCGCAAATAACGCACCAGTGCTAAAGAAGCAAATACAGCCGCGACAAGGAATATAGTCAGTCCGATGTATTCCCCAGGGGTCGACAGTGAGCCCACCGTGTGTTTTGGAAACGGAGTCGTGGCCACTTGATTCGCCGGAGACCGAGGACGAACGATGGAGTTGTGCACACACTTCGTTCCGTTAACTTTGACGTACGGTTCAAAACACTCGCACGTGTAACCTCCCAGCGTATTAACGCACTTGTGTGCGCAGTCGTGATTTGAATCGCACTCATCTATATCCTCGCAGGTCTGTCCACTTCTAACGAAACCATCCGGGCACCAACATGTCGCGCCGCCGTTCATACATAACGCCTCACAAATAGACGATTCGCAGTAAAACTCGCAGCGGCGTGGATCTCTCAAGTTAGGACGAAACCGTTTGCCGCACGAGCACGTGTAACCAGCGGCCACCGGCTGGCACCGATGCTCACATGGCGCGAACAAACACTGGTTCGCGTCCAGGATTACAGCGCCCCCTCCGCAAAAAGCCCCGTTCGTGTCCTCGCACAAAAACCCATTCAGTTTTTCTTTGCATGGTTTGGGCACCGACCCCTCGCTGGACACGGAGGAACAGAGTGGATCGCACCTTTTGTGTATTTCCCGGTTATTTAAATCCACTTGTTGCGCGCCGCTTTCTTCCGGCGCTCTCGTTTTCCCCGCGCAATCTCCGAGCGAGAGGCCCGCGTCCACCCAAAAAGATCCGATCGTGTTCTCCAGTAAGAATCTGATAACGTCTTCCGATCGATTCGTGTGAACAGACATCAGCCGACCGCCCTTTTCTTCGCAGTTGTCTTTGGCCGTTTGGAAGTCCACCGGCATCTGGTAGATAGCTGAACACGTTTGGACATTCTGTGAACACGCGCAGTCACCCGCCTTACCAAAACATGGCAAAAGTAACACGATAAACGCAATTTCTCCCAAATATTCCATCGTGTTTTTGCATTCCAATCTGTATTGCGCTAGAGCCTTCAAACCTACCTTTTAAAACCCCATTCGGAAGATAAAGGTAAACAGAGGAAGGAAACTCCGCCTCAGGAAGCCAAGAAGTATTCCAGTGATTGTCAGACTCAGCTTCTGGTGAAGGTCTCACAGTATATAACAAGAAAAAACTACGTTTACTTTGAAAATGTAACAAAAGTACTCTTAAAACAAAACAATTAAAAAAAAAAAACAAAAACAAATGCGGGCTATGACGAATATAACAAATGAAAAGAAAAAAACAGTTTAGTTGTTCAAATCAAAGTTTGATTGTCGCATCTTGTCTCGCAGAAACGAAAAAAAAAAATAAATAAATGCCGTTTTATGTATAATATACGTATTAACGAAATATGTATATTTCCTCAAAAACAAGCCACTAAAGTAACGTTACATTTTTTTAATTAAAAGTTTGTCGATTAATCAAGCTGGCAACCGCGCATTATTAAAAAAAACGGAAGAAAACAAATGCCAAAAGAAAAAAAAAAAAAGTTTAGGTTTTACAGTTACATCCTCATAATTTACATCGATCGCTTACCAAAATTGTAACACATTTTCAGAAATTTAGTGCGGCACTTTCTCTATATTTTCCAGTCCAGATGAGACCCAGCAGTAGTTATCTGCCGTTGCGTTTTCGCTGGTGGTCTTCCTAGAACGTCTCCATCGGTAGACACCAAAAACCGAAAGGACCACAAAAAGCAGAAGCACGGGGAATGAAGAACCCAAGATGCACAGCAATAACCAGTAACTTCGAATAAAACTTTCTGTACGTTTACTGGAGTCTGATTGGGGGGTTGTGTTGTTTCGTGAAGGCGCTTTTATTGTAGCTGTTGTAGGTCCATCCGTGCCTGGTGTTTCTTGGTGGACATCAGACGAAGTTGGAGAGTTCTGAGGGTTCGCGGTGCGCACAGGAACGCAGCTGATGCCGTTTTCCGCCAAGATGAAGTTCAGCCCGCACGAGCACTTGTAACTCCCGAGAGTGTTGAGACAAATTTCTTCACACGGCCTGCTGAGACATTCGTTGATGTCTACACATCCACCACCATCTGGGGACGAGATGTAACCTGAATGGCAGTAACACGAAAACGAACCCTGCGAATTCAGACAGCCCTGGTTACAGCTCGATTCGGCGCATTCATCCACGTCTTCACACTTCCCAGCAGACAATCTGAAACCGGGTTGGCAGTCACAATAAAAACTCCCGAGTGTGTTTTGACATCCATGTTCACCACAGACGTCCCGACTGCACTCGTCAATATCGACGCAGTGAACGCCATCTCCGGCGAGCCGATACCCGTCCGCGCAGGCACACGAGAAGCCCGTGGATGTTGGCACACACGACATCTGGCAGGAGGAATTCGCACATCTGTCCGGCACAGCACAGCTGACCTGGTCGTCCATCAGGTGGAAACCTTCTCTGCACGCGCAGCGAACATCTCCCGCGTTATCCGAACACAGGTGATCGCAGCCTCCGTTTTTGCGCGCGCAGCGTCTTTCGGACATCACGCAAGCGCGCTCCTGGTTTGACCAGCCGAAATTACCGTTTTTGCTGTCGCAGATGGATATCACAAGGTCGAGCTTATCGGAGCACTTGATTTCAGCCCATGTTCCGTGTGGCAGCATCACCAGACGCTTATTCCGAGTTGGCTGTTCTAATAAAAACGGGAGAGTGTATCTGACATCACCCGTCTGGTCCAACAAGATGGGTTTGCACATGCCTTTAAAAAGGAACTTGCACATAAACAATGCGTTTTCTCGACAAGAGCCGTCTGTCCATTTCAGATCGTCCGCTAAGGAAATCGTTACGCAGCGGTTTTCCGTACAAGTGCTTAACGGTTCCTTTTTCCACCGCGCGTATTTGGAGTCCGTCGGACCCGAAGTCCATTGAAAGCCACAGAGATGTTCCGTGAAATCTGTGCAACGTCCCTTGGGCAGCTCCAATCCGATCCAGAGTTTGGAGTCCGGCACCGAGTGCTTTCCCGTTTCCAGGAGAGCCGATTTAACGCTCTCTATCTCTTTGTCGTTTCTCAGTGTGATCAAGTTTCCACCATTGTTGATGCAGTAGTTCGAAGCGTCTTGGAAGTTTTTCTCGCTCAAATGGAGAGTGAAACATGCTTCAGAAGTGCACGTCGTGGAGACCCGTTTGTTTCCGACAACGACAGACGTGGACAACGCCAGAATCATAACCTTTATTGCCCAGGCAGCCATTTCCAAGCTAATAACATTGAACACATGCCTGGGACTAACGCAGTGCTGGCTCGCAGGCTTTACTGATGCATCCTGTTTGGTAAAAAGCGACGGCGGACGTCAGCGCAGCAGCAGCAGCTGGACGCGTTTGTCTCTTCTCGGAGTGAGTTCCTGTGAAAACAATTGCCTTGGCTGATTGTTGTGACTATAAAATCTCAGATGCATTAGCTCATGTTTTCACACATGATTTAAACATTATGCTGAATACGAATAAAGGGCCTTCAATATACATCAAATATATATATTCATTATCTCAAAACCAGAGGTGTCTCAAGTAACGGAGTAAAAATACTTTACTTGAGTAGAATTTTTGCTTACTTGAGTAATTATTTTCCCCTCACATGCTTTTTACTTCTACTTCTTACTTTTTATGCAAATATATGTACTTTCTACTCCTTACGTTTTCAAAACTGTAGCCGCACTACTCCTATATCATTTTGTTTTGTTTCGTTTAGTCCAAAAAACACCAGATAAATAGCCCCTCCTGGTTACAACAAACTTGGATGTGGTTGGATGAGACATATAAACAAGTATCATTCTGACCAGGGGCACCGCTAGTTTTGGGCATTAAAATTTTGTGATGAGGCCTATGGTCGCTGGGGACCTCCAAGGACACCCAGAATTGTCCTAACCCACCGCCCCCACACCCCCCAACGGCGCCTCTGATTGGTTTGTGCGTGGTCCAACGCACCTGCGCATTGAGCTTAGTTGCTCAACTTAGTTACAGAGAGGCTGTCTTGTGTGCAGGTCTGTGCCACCACGGCACATGCACACGTGTTGCACGGAAAATACTGCAAAAAATTGTTTGTCCCCAGTCGGGACAAGTGTGAAGCGGAGTGAATGTGTGTAAAGCTGCACATATGTCTCACTGCATAATAAAGGTGCAGGAGATCAAGTTCACATAAAGACTGAAACACATTTCAGTTAGTATCTTTGTGAGAATCTTCTATTACGTATCTCATGTAGTTATTAGGAGACACTTTAGTGTTTTGTTAAAGATGGATTTTCGAACATAAGTTCATATTTAGGACATTATTTTATACTATTTGTTCATTTGGAATTAATCTAAAACCACTTTTACAGAGTTAATACATTTTATACATCAATGGTGGTAATTCATCACCATTGAAGGATCAACTCTTTTTGCATGAGCTGCACGCTCTGCGTATCCGCTTTTGTGACTGAACAAAGCATATTGGTCGTTGATGCATGTTTCGTGTTTAAATTGTTATTTGAATACATCACTACAAAAAAGGTCATTGATGTCATGCTTCGGAATTGTGACTTTTTCACCATTACAAAANCATTTTCATTCTGACACAATTAGCAAACACATTAAAACACTGAAGTGACAGTTGCGTGTGTGTGTGTGTGTGTGTGCGTGTTTAAATACATGTACATTTGTGACGGTGCTACTTGATGTGCTGCTCCACATTTGGATTAGTATGAACTAACATTTAATGAATATTCTATTAATAATCTTTTTGGGTCGAAAACTCCTAATAATCACCAAGAACAGATTATTTAAAAATAAATGAATAAAATAAATCAATATTTTATTCTGCTTTCATGATAATATGTTAAATATCAATTCTAAACTTTTTTTAATGCAACAAGAAACTCTTTAATCTCAAAGGTCTTGTATTCCATGTTGATCAGATTATACAATACTCTCTTTTATTCAAACTGATGGAACGGAATGTTTTGTAATGTAATGTAACTTCTGTCATGTTTTTTTAAACAGTAGTATATTATGCTGGCCTGCTGGGTTATAAATGGGCACATCCTGTGTTTGTGCTGCGCCTCTATATGAATTGCAGGAAATGACCCATGTCACTTTTCCGGTGCCCAGGTTCTTTAGTTAGACCTAAAGCCAATGCAGAAGACATATTCTATCGTAGTCACCAGAACATTTTCAAGTTCTTTCTGCTTAGCCTTGAACAGTTTATGTGAAGTGTAAACCAGTAACATAAACTAAAGATTTTAAGCAATTTGTCATATTCTAAAGAAAGTAATGCTTTTTGGGTAAAATAAAATGACTACGTTTTTGATCATCAAATCTAATCTCAACAAACAGCATTTGTTCAGTTTATTATTTGATGAAACGTAATTTCCAATCATTGAACAAATAAATTTGACGGTCGCCCAAAAACATTTACACGTTATTACACGTTAAAACATTTTTAGTCGTTTTTATGCATATTATTTCATAATTAAAAAAAGATCAGTCTACTTTGTTGACCCTGGTTTATGAAAGTGTTGTGAACCAGCTGTTGTAAAACGGTGACCCCTGGTGGACAAGTGACATTGACCAAAGATTGACAACTTTTCAGTTTCTGCTAAGATAAAAGTCTTGCGAATTTCAATGTAAAAAGTGCACATGTGTGTGAATCCAGAAAGAATCATCACATAAACCTAAAACGAATTCTTTATTGTGTTTGAGTGGAGTTTGCTTGCTCTTCCAGTGCTACTATGGGGTTCCCCTGGTTCTCCCTCAGTCCTTGAACATTCAGGAGAATAGTAGTCTGGAAAATTGTCCATTGGTGTTATTGTGTGTGTCTTATGATCCCAGTCATAAGATTTTAATGGATGGCTTTGCACTCATGATACTGGACCTGGCTTTGTTGACTTGGTGTTTGAACAGCGAGTTCAAGTGTTTACATGCATTCTTCAGTAATGCTCTCTGTCAGTGATGCTAACTAAGTCCAAACTGAATGACTCCAATTTATGTATTTGTATCGTGTTGGCAGGCGCAGGCAGGTCTAGACAAGACAAACAGGTTTCTGTTCCTGTGGCTTAGGTAAACCATCTCTAAAAGAATGTTGTACCAAAGTACTGCACAAAAATTATTTTCTATATTTAATTTTTTTTTTCTGAGATGTTGTATGTCACACATTGCTGTGGAAGGCAGAAATCTGCATCACAGCAGCCTTCTGGACGGCCCGAAGAACTGGTTTGGTTAAGAGTCTTCAGAACTTTTTTTTGATCATAGAATTATCTGTAATAATGGCAGTGGGCGGAGTCTCTGTTGGTAATATAAAGAACTGCAAGTTTGAAATGGCAAACACAACAGGTCCGGTGCAGAAGAAAGCAGCATCAAAATACAAGGTAAGCTTAGGTTTAATCTTCAACAGTCAAATGTGTAATTCTTAAAAGTGTAATATTTTTAATGTAAATAAAATGTAATAAGCACGAATGATGAAATGAAAATGGAAGTTAAGATATAAATGGCAAAATAGGCAAAACAAATAAAATGAATGCAATAACATTTTGCATATGCAAATTCTCTGAAAATCTCGAATATATATCAATATTGTCGCAATTGAAATACACAATCCAAATTATTTCCCACTTTTTGACTTGATGAATGCAAGGATTTATTTAAACGGCATTAATAGACGTTTTAATTTTTATTTTTTTTTTTTTAGGATTTTAAAATGCCTCCTCCACCATCTGGCATGTGCTTAAAAATCATGAACGAACGCAACTCTAATGAGGGAATGGGTTCGGAAACCAGTCCTCTGAACTTCCTGGACCAGGACTTCGTCTTCTGGCAGAACTACTGCCTCAAGAACAAGCAGAGATTTGTAGATGAGTATTTCCCTCCGAACCCTCGGTCCATTGGTGAGGGGCTGCTGCGGCCGGACGTGATGGCGCAGGTGGAATGGGTCAGGCCGACGGTACGTCAACTTGAGAACAAGCAAACAGAACACTTTGCATAATTTAATAATTACTAGGACTGGGCAAGCAGAAAGGCGACAGTGGCTAAGAAAACAAACCTCTCAGTGAGAGAGAAAAATTAACCTCACGTCATTACGCACTCCTCTTCAGCTCAGTCAGCGCCATTGAGGCATAACAACCAGCCTGAAGGGATTCAGAGAGGATTAGTCCAAATATCACACTGTCAGTATCTCAGAAGAACAGGTTTTTTTCAAGAAAGAACTGAAAGAAAATGTCACTGACTAACAACAGACTTCATTAAATCAACAGTTCTTCTAATGATCGTCATCGACATTTACAATCCAAATATAAGCACCATTCCACCGTCTATGAATGTGAAATTGTCTTTATTCGTTTCAGAAATTGTGCCTTGATGCTGAATTTGTGGTAGACGGTGTCTCCAGGTTTGACTATGCACAAGGACAAGTTGGTATGTCAGATTTAAACATCTTTCAGTCATTTCTGTCGTAAAGTACAGTTTATTCTGGCTAAATGGGACAGATCGGATCTCGGTTATTTCATTAACTAGCTTCTCTGATAAAGCGTCTCGTTATAGCCGTGATAAGACGAAACATATACGGAACATGAAAATTTCAGTACGACCTTTACTGTTTGAAACACACATGTGTGACGAACATACAACATGGACAATTCTAAAGTTATGAGTTTGTGTGGTGATGAAAAAAATAATGCTACAGACTCTTATGAACTTTGTTTGACGGAAAATGAATGTACATGTATTTGTTTACATTCTTGTCAAGAAAAATCAAAATGTCCATGCACAAAGAAAAAAAACAAGCTGAAAAGTAAAGCGTCTGCTTAAATCCTTGTTGCCAAACGTTGAAATTGTGGTTTAAACACATTGATAAACTCTTCTGGTTCATATTGATTTTGCACACACACTGAAAAGCATAAGATGGCAAAAATATAGCTGGCCAACATAACTCTTGTGTCTCATTTTGAATGGAATTTAAGTGGAAATTGGCCAAAAAAATGAACGATATTAGGTTTTCCTAAAAAGTGATATAGGCAGTCATAAAAAGTGATCATGTTACAGATGAAATGAAGTTTTTGTAAAGTTATATATCTCCAAAGAGTAAGTTAACATTAACCTCAACCTAGCATAAAATTGATTATTTACATTTTTTTTTTTAATCTCTATTTTTGAAACAGGAAACTGCTGGTTTTTGGCCTCGGTGGGTTCTTTAACTTTTCAGAGGAAATTATTTCTCAATGTTGTTCCGGGAGGACAATCTTTCAATCATGACTATGCTGGAATCTTTCACTTCAAGGTATTTTCCTTTTATTTCCAGTTTACGGATCAAAATCTTCACTTCATATTTAAATGAGTCTTCAAGCCCCTTTTATACTCATTCGCAGTTTTGGAGGTTTGGAAAATGGCTTGATGTTGTGATCGACGACAAGCTTCCTACGATCAAAGGCAAACTGATTTTTGTGCAGTCCAAAACATATAATGAGTTCTGGCCTGCTCTGTTAGAAAAAGCTTATGCCAAGTGAGTATATGGAAGCCCTTATGACAACCAGCTAATTTGGGGATTTTATTGTGCTTGGTGCTGTAGAATTCAATGTGTGTCCGGCAGGGTGTGCGGCTCTTACGCTGACATGCATGCTGGCCGCGTGTCCGAGGCTCTGCTGGACTTTACCGGGGGTGTTCACGTGCACTACTGTCTGCGGCGAGCCCCTCCTGACCTGTGGGAGATCATGCACCGTGCGGCCCAGTCCCAGGCCATTATGGGCTGTGAGTCTCCTCCAGGGGTGAGCTAGGACACCTTAACTTCTAACTTCTTCATTTGCAATTTGTCAGCTCAATTTCAGGTTTTACTTTCACAAAATGCTTACGTTTAAGCTTTGTTTTTTTACTGTCCATAAATGTGTATTCATTTGGCGGCTCGATGGCGCGTCACAGCAAAAGGTTTCCGTTGACTCGAGGCAGAGCAGGGTTTTTCTGTGTTGTGTTTGCATGTTTTCCCCATGCTTGTGTGGGTTTCCTCTGGGTCTCCGGTTTCCCTCCACAGTCCACAGTGTGTGTGTGCGCATGTGAGTGTGTGTGTGTGGAAGTTTGGCTGATGCTACTCTGCCGGTCAATTTGATGTGTGTTTGTGTTGTCCTCATCTGTCAGACGACCTTGAGGGTCTCAAAAGGCGCCAACTAAATTAAATGAAAAAATATTATTATTATTATTATAATTATGAATAATAATAATAATAAAGTCTTGTGTATTTGTTTCATCAGAATGAGAAAAAGTTATCAAATGGGATCGTTCTGGGACACGCTTACACTGTGACAGGAGTTTATCAGGTAAGACTATGCACCAGCGGCCCGAAGGGATGAATTATGTCTTCATAAAAACATTGTCATGTTCCACACCCTCTTTTACCTGCTTGTACTTGATTTTGTCTTTTTTATTGCCAAAATCATATTCTTGATCTGCATATTAGTCACTCATTAGATTGTCTAAAAGTCTGTTTTGACTCTGTAATTATACGTGACAACAAGTTTCACATTATAACATGTTCTAATTAACACAATTAAATCTAAATTGTGCGCTTTGAGACAGTTAAAACTGTGAAAGGCGCCTTACAAATGCTCAGAACTTGATCTTGAACTTGAAATCTTCAAGTCATGACACTGTGGAATTGTACACACAACTCTTATTGGTCAGACTTTTTAATTGGTCTAAAAACTAAAAATAGATTTTTAAAAACTATTATTTGTAATGACTTAACATTTGCCACAGAAATAACTGAGTAGCATTTTTGTATCAGAAAAATCTAGATAATACAATAAATAATAACAAATCAAAGGGACCTGTGCAAAACAAATATAAAAAAAGGTCAAATTAAAAAATAAATATATTTAAATACTAAAAAAAATACTCAAATACTTGAGCACGCATAAATATATAAATAAAAAATACACCCACACACATATACATTTACACACATATATTTATTTCATACAGTATATATAAAAAGTTTATATGTACGGGTATTTAAAATATACTGAATATGTGTTGTCTAACTTGCACTCAGGTCTTGAGCGGTAGGTTTCCTATTCAGCTGGTGCGACTGTTTAATCCGTGGGGAGACACCGAGTGGAATGGAGACTGGAGTGACAAGTCAGTATTCCTTCATTTCTTTCGAATTTTATTGTAACAATAATTTTAGCTACAAAACCAGTGCAGTTCTCAATTTGGTCAGTTGGTCTGTTTTTTAAAGTGCTTTTTTTTTTCTTAAAGATGACGACTTGACTCAATTTATAAAAGCATCAAAAAGCTCAGGTTAAATGATTGAAGTGTCCTTTACTTTTCACTCCTGGGATTTTCAGCTCACCTTTGTGGAACACTGTACGTGAAGAGGACCGCAAACAGCTACTAGTGGCAGAAAACGGAGAATTCTGGTGAGGAATGCTGTCTATTTTTGGATTTTGATGAATCATCAAAAGTCCAACAGTCACTTTAAAGATATTGCATTGAACATGCTAGTTTTACCTTCTGAAACTGAGAAAACAGCATGAAAAAAAAAAAAAAAAAAAAACCCCATTTATTTTGTAAGAAACAGAAACATGGCACTCAGCCACATTTCTGACAGTGAGTGTTTCTCGCATGAACTCGTCTTATTTTCTCTGTGTTCTTTTCACTCACTCATAATACCAGAAAGAACATCGCAATCTTTCTCACAGTCGAGATTTGTTGAGACATCAGTATACAGTAATTTCACATTATCTTTTTATGCATTTAGTTTACATCATATTTCGCTTAATTCTTGTTGTCATTTGACTGGATATCATGTACTGTGTGCAATTGTGTTTGATGATATAACATGTCATTTGAAACCAATTAAACTACAAAACGTTGCATAAAAATCCAGCTTGATCTTATTTTAGAGCACTAATTTTGAGGAAACATGCTGTGTATCTATAAAATTGTATTGAAAAGGCCACACATTCACATTTTTTTTATTTACACAAAACTATATATATATACTAAATACCTTAATAATATTAATAACAGTTATAATTATAAGTATTAATTAAATTTTCATATTTATTCATTCATTTATTCAATTTCATAATTCACATTATTTCAGAAACGATTCTGCAAATGAACCAGTAGACAATATTGAACGTTCTTGTTCTTCAGGATGTCGGTGAAAGATTTTACAACAACGTTTGATAACATGGATATCTGCTGTCCCTGCCCGGACTTTCTGGATGGAGTGTCGACGTGTAAGTGGGTGTCCAAGTACCACACGGGCAGCTGGGTCGCCGGAACAACCGCTGGCGGCTGCATGAATTACAAAGGTGTGCGTGTAATGAAGTTGTTCTGTTTTCTTCTTAGTACAGCAAAATATAGAACTGAAAGATCTCTCTATCCATCCATCTATCTATCTATCCATCCATCCATCCTTTTAGAATCATTGTAAAAATCACAGGAGTGGGATGATGAGCGAGTGTAAAGACTAATAAGCAGCTATTACTTGTCATTCCAGATACTTTCTGTTCCAACCCCCAGTTTTGGCTCAAGATTAAAGAACTGGACAGGGACTGTAAACAGCGGCAAAATAACGTCCTGGTGTCCCTGATGCAGAAACCCGACAAGAGGAACAGACGCTTTGCTGTGATCCATGCCATTGGTTTTAGTGTGTTTGCGGTCAGTAGTAACAACATCACCAGATTAGTTAAAAATGTTTTTACGAATTTTATAATTCGTGAGATTGTTGAGATAACTTCAATCTTTTTTTAACAGGTCCCTCACGAGGTAAGTGAAATTTCCATCATATATTGGTACCATACATTTTTCAATTGGAAATAAAAGTAGATCCTCAGCAAATAATTGGACTCTTATTTAGTTTAATGCAAGAACGTGCTTGTGTTTAGTTGAGGTCTGAGGTAAAGTTTGGAGGAAGTTTCTTCGGCAGCAGAAAGCCAGTGCTTACAACAGCAATGGAGGAAGTTCGACAGGTGATGAACTTCTTCAGACTGGAGCCAGGAGAATATCTCATCGTGCCGTACACAGACCTTCCCAATAAGAATGCAGATTTCATCCTGAACATCATCTGCCAAAATGAAATCCTCATTCAGTAAGTATGATTGCGAAAGCTAGAAGAATTCTGTCCA
>SOMO01000171.1:318048-329740 GCA_028128575.1 Paedocypris carbunculus
AAAAAAAAGCCTAGACTTTTCTCTCCAACTTGCATCATCACAGAGCGAGGTCAATGACTTCCTGTGTGAAGAGCCAGGAGCAAACGGCGACTTTCGGTCGGCCCACTAATACGTTCAATAAAACTACAAATACCCACCTGCGCAACATCCTTATCAAAATACTTTAAGCTGTTGAAACGTCTTTTAACGCTTCAAATGCCACCATGAAAAAAAAACAATTCGTAAAAACAATAATCATGTCTTGAAAGCATAAATCTCTCTATATCGAGATCCACAGCCACAAAGTTCCTTTCTTTAAAAGCAGATGAGCATTTTCCAGGCCTGGTCAACAGCACTGCAAACACATCCCAACCAACCTTTAAGCTCCACTACGCTCAACGCTTTCACTTTCAACAACGAGCACCGCAAATAACAAAAAAAAATTATACATTCCAATGATTAAACAATGTGTACAAACGGAAAAATAAAACCGCTGGATAAAACGTGACGGCGGCGACGAGCGTTTGTTGTGCTGTGGACACTGAGGGAGCTGCCGACATCATCTGAACCCAAACCTTTCCCAAAGTTTCCCCGACTTTGCTGTTAGATCTGATGACGCAATACAGTGAGAACAGGTCATGTAGAAATATCACAGAAATCCTGCATCAGTAAAAAACTATTCCAGCTGAAATGAAAGACGGACAAAATGTTAAAGATTCCTCATGTCAGCGAACCATCTCAACCACAGAGTGACTGGTTCCCGTTGCTCTTCTACGAAACCTCTCACATCTACAGAGTGTTGGTTTCCTTGGGGTCTCTGTGGTAGTGGCTCTGAGCTGAAGGAGGTGAGAAAGGCTCCTGCGGTGAGGACTGAACGAGACATTCCCAATATGAGAAAAGCGGCGACGGACGAGCGTCTTCCTCCTCACAGCTCCATCTTACTGTCGTCTTCAACATGTTTGTGCATGTGAGAAAGGACCGCCTGCAAACATTCACATCAGGAACACATTCACACCTGCTCTGAAAATAAGCCCTACTATAAAAGTCACGGCAAATTATATTTTTTTAAAATGCAGTCATTTGCCAAGTCATGTGAATAAAAAAAACCACAGTGAAATGACAGTGTGGGTAAATGTGAAGCATCAGCACAATCACCTGAAATATTTCAAACCATCCCAACAAAGGGATCGCCGTGATGTTGTTATTAATAGATTTTGTTTTACAAGTGTAAATAATTTATTGTCAGAGACATAATACAAAGTTATATCACATTACAGTTCTTATTATCTTGTTAATAATACTGCATCCTTTTGATGGTGATTTTGTTTGATCTGTATTTAACTTAATGAATCACTTGTTTGAAAATGATTTGTCAAGTTCTAAAAATAAATCCTAAAAAACAATTACTCTAATTATTACTTAATTAGTAAATTGATACATTTGTAATAAATCGGATGATTGATAATTGACAACGGTGAACATTTTAACTGCTGTTAAAATGATTAACGCACATGAGTATACCATATAATTAACCACTGTACAAAAATATATGATTGATACAAATTAAATGGAAAAAAAAAATCTTTATTTTGACCATTATATTGAAATTATATTAAAGGTTTTTGGCCAAACTACTCAGCTCAGATATAACAAACTAATTCTGTTTCTTATGAACTCTATTACAGTTTCTAACATTTAAGAAACAACATGACAATTTATGTAAATATACCTTTACCAACTTATTAATCAAATACACATTTAAAAGCTTACTAGTCCTGGCCTTATTGGGTAGAAACTGAAAATGTAATTGTTAAATAAAAAACATTTCAAACCTGGTTGCGCATAAAAAAGGTGTCACAGTTCCTCCAGCGACATTTAAACATCTGCTGGGTTGGACAGATGTGCTGGTTCAGCAGATGCTGCTTCAGATGATCCATCACGCCAAAGATCAGAGTGCAACCATGCCACTGTGAAGACCCACACACAAAGAAAATAATAATATACATATTTTCCCAAAATACTGTTGGTGAATGGCTATAGAACCTATCCGATATATAATATATGCCGAAAAGTGAAAATAAAGAGTATAAAATCCTTCTGCTTCTCACCCAGCAGCGATAGTTCTGGATCAGATTTAGTTTCACAGCTTTTACACTGCCGTCGTAACAGCCGGTGTAGATCTGTTGAGCATTCACATCATTACTCAGTGAAGAACACACATCTGAGCAGGAGCGCTCTTACCATGCTCTTGTGGATCAGCATGCACATCACCATGTCCGAATGGCCACCGTACACCTGCAGTCGGTCATGAGACTGGAAGAAGAATGTGTCCAGTGGGTGAATATTCTCTCGACTGAAGCTTGAGAAACAATTCAGATGTTTCCACAGCAGCTGAGAACCGAGCCAGTACCTGGAGCTCATACACACGAATCAGTTTGTCCAGACAGGCTGTGACCATCACCTTCCCCAGTATGGCCACCACGGTGACGGCATGGCTGTGGCCTTTGTAGATGCGCACTAGTTCTCCAGTCTGAAGGGTCACAGAGAAAAAAAGTCTTTTTGAGCTTTTTTAAGCTGATTGAGTTTAAAGTGTAACTCAGGTCACATGACACAGAAAGCCCAATTAGGCGTGTTTGTGTGTTGATATAAAAGATTCTTTACGGCATTTTTTCATATCAAATCAGTGGCTTAGAATCTTCATTTGAATTGTTCTCAATCAAGAGAATGATCAGCTCTCAAACGTAAAGAGCTCAGACGCTAAAACCTAGAAGGTCTTTGTTGGTTTTTTTTTNAAAAGAAAAAACCCAAAGTACGCCTCTACTTTTCATGCCAATCAAATTTAACCAAAGCGAAACCATTCTTCTGACCTGCAGTACTTACATGTATATTATGTGCATGTACAGACTGGTCACTCGAGCCGCTGAACACCAAATCATTCACAACCTGCGTCACGAGAGATTATTTCTTTATATCTGGCCAAAAATACCCATACATGACTGAACACATTTTCCACAGGCATTTTTAACGTTTGGGGACGAGCACCTTCATGCAGAGGACGGTTTTGGTGTGGCCCTCGAGCGTCCGCAACAGCAGGCCATTCGTAGCATCTCTTACGCTGATGGTGGCATCATACGAGCCCACCAGCAGAACATGCCGAGACCCTTCTTGTGCTGTGGCCAGACAACTCACTGCCCGCGGGCCGTGGCACTCAAACACATCCAGCTGCTTGTTGGTCTGTGGGGGGAAAAAGCAAGTGAGCATCAAGAAATTCAACTAAAATATTCCTTTTAAAATAAAAAAAATATATACCTTCAGACTGAAGGTGGTCACAAAGCCGTTGGCTAGACCAACATAGAGAATTGTCCATCGACTGTGAAGGCAAAGCACTCGATCTGGGAGAGACAGCTGTTCTACACACTCGGTGGACTGAAAATGAGATGAAATAAAGAGTTGAAAAAAAAAAAAAAAACAAGTCAAGATTTTAAAATGAACTCTGAGCACAGGATTCCACCGACAAGACCTTTAAGTTTTAATTTATTTTATTTTGTTTGGCTATATGGTTTTTGCTGTTCACAATTTTACATTTCACAACAATTCAAAACTAATAACATTTTTATAAGAGACAGTAAATAGCAACAGACACACAAAATATGAATAGAACCCCTTAAAAAATGTGATCACATCTTTCTTGTTGACTTCTGATAAAAATTGTAAAACCCTTGGTGAAACATTCTTAAAAACGTTTGTCGTCTAATATCCCTATTTATCCTAATGTCCTTACCTTTAGGTTGTAACATCGAATTGTTTGGTCACTGGACCCAGAGTACAGCCGCTGCATCAGACCAACTCCAGACGTCACCAACAAGCAGTTCACCTTACTGCTGTGGCCCCTAAACACAGCCACACACGTACGATCCTACAACAATAAAAAAACAAAATAGTCAAGCATGTGTGAACAATTAATTGAAATATGGATTGTTGTTAAGATAGTGAGAGTTCATACTATTATATTAAAAGCACGTATGGTGCGGTCCCCTGAGCAAGTGTACAGCAGCCCGTTATGGATCTGCATTCCATGAACAGCCTCCAGATGACCTTCAAACTCCCCTTCGGTCGGAAGTTCCTCTTCTTCTGCATCAGATGCTTCTGAACACAGAAAAGCACACACGCTAAAACATTAGTTCATGCATTTTGACTATTTCAAATACAGAATGGGTTTCAATTAACGCCATCCTTTTAGTTGATGGCCTAGAGGTCGCAATAAATCTATATTTAGTCAGCATAAAACACAACCTGATAAGGCTGAATCACATTACCTGAAGGCCCTTTAGAGTCGGTTGCAACTGAAGCAGACTTCCTTTGACTGGAAGAAAAAATATGACAACTTAGAACAAAGAATATTGAGACACTGTGAAGTAATTTTAAATACCTGAAATAGGCTTAACAACAGTTGGCAGTTAATTAGGCTTCTCTACTATGTAGACAAGACCACAAAATAAGAAAGTAAAGTGGACTAGGAAGTTGTGCATTGCTATTAACCCATCCACACTGTAAAAGCACATAACCACAACCACTTGCATATACCATAAAACCTCTAGTAGAAAAATAGAACCCCATGGCCTTCTAATAGAGGTTTTACGGTATATATGGTATAAGTGGGCCCTTTAAAACAAACCATAAAAATATTCCTCTTCCACGCCGCTTTTACTCCAACCTTAACTCAAATGGCTCAGTCCTAAAATCCCAACTTAGTCCCACAACTGTGAAAACCTGTTTGAGGGTCAAGACTCAAGACAACGGTCTTGAAGTGCCTTTAGGGCCTCACTTTTGTGAAAACAAGCGTTTGGGACCTCACTTTGACATAACTGCCTGTACACATGGTGAGGGCTTGAGCAGCTGATTGGATTCAAAGACACTTCTGTTTTGGGACCAACCAATCTGGGATTCAAACCAGCAACTTTAGCAGCAATGGTCAAACCTTTAGGCAACAATTATCCTGTGGATCACATTTCCTGGAGGACAATCCTGTGGTACCCGAGCCAAAAGTAGTGAACAAAAAAGGCAGTGACTTACCTTTCGCATGCGCTGACTGCAGCACTAGAGTTGATTTCACTGGTGGAGGTGACCTCATTGCAGGCGAGATTTTTGGGGTCGTTTGGCAGAGGAGCCGTAGCGACTGTAGTTGTGGACATTTTGTCTAGTTTAGATGGCGACCCGTCCTCAGGGTCTGAAGACACTAGATTGACAAAATCAGTGGGAGCCGGAGGAGGAAGGTCCATCATTTCCAGCTCAGATGAATCAGAGTCACGAGTCACAATCTTTGCTGCTGGTGTAGTGTCTTTCTGTGGTTGAACCATTGGAGATTCTGAAGCTGGCATTTGCATATGGTCTTTCTCATTAAGAGTGGAATGTGAGCTAGAGGTTCCACTGGATCGACGACTGTGGCGTTTTTTGCGGATCGGTCGAGAGCTTCGCTCTGCGTCGAGCTCTGATTCACTGAGCTCTGGCTCCTCAGTCCCAGTTGCCTTTTTGAAACACTTCCGCTTCTTTCTTTTCTGAACTTGCTTGACTCTGGTCTCGGCGGGTTTCTCCTGGGAGCTTTGCTTACTTTCTAAAAAGGATGACCGCTTATGTGACGAGACAGGCAAACTTGAAGTTTCTTGCACAGACTCGGGCATGATAGCTGAGGTAATTTCTTGATTTAAAAGAAAAAACATAAAAGGCTAAATTGTAGTCGTTACAAACTTTAATAGGAATATCAGTCTTTTATGTGTATAAAACCAAGCACTTACCGGTTTGGCATGATGCAAACACTGTTTGAACTGATGTTGTAGTCTGAATATCTGAAATTGGGTTCTTTGAAAGATTGGCTTCAAGAGAGGTTTCAAACACAGACTTGGGTTCCTGTTTGATTCTCACAAGCACTGGGACAGTTGCAGATGGCAACAAAGGTGGAGCTGATGGAGGATGAGTGATGTTGGACGAAACCTGATGAGGTTCGCTTGTGTTGGAAATCTGGAGAGTTTGAGTCTCTGCAATGGTCTCTCTCTCTGGTGACTCAAATTCACCTAAAACCAAATAAAACTTGTAATGCTTTTGTCTGACTGAAACATGATCTCTGGGAACATCTAGCTAATATTTTTACCTTGCATTCCGTGAAGAATTTCAATGCGTTTGGTTCTTAGGGAGCTCATCTCTGCAGTTACCTGCGAAATATTGCAAGAAGTTTTAGAAATTGTTACATTAAACGTGGTATGACATTAAATGAAGAGTTGGGGTATTTTTACAGAATGTCCTACCTGTTGTTTTACCATTAACAATCGCTGTACCTCCAAATAGGCGGATTCAAGGGCAGCACGTGCCTGAATGAGACTGTTATCCATTGACTGAAGAGAGGAGCTAAGTTCTTCCTCCCGTAGTGATAAAGTCATCAACTGATCCACTTGTGAGCGTTCTGTCAATCACAACACAAGAAAATACAGAAATAAAAAAATTGTGTAAATGGGGAATAAGATGAGTGTATAACTGCACAAACTAGAATTTCGTACTCTTGATTTTTTGCCTCTTGTTTTTCCGCACTTCGTTAGGAATCCCTGAAGCAACCACATCCTTGTGGAGGAAATGGCAAAATCATTAAGCTAGCCTTTCATAACAGGTACAATCATGGGAAAAACAAACTGTACCCCAGCAGCTCTCCGTTTCATCCCAGATCCTTGTGTGTCATTCAGCTCAGCATCTGACGTGATTTCTCCAACTTCAAGATCCATAAGATCCTTGGACGTTTCTAAACTCTGAATCCCTGAGTCGACTTCCTGTGTTCTGTCCTGTGAGGTACCACAGCCTGTGGAGTCTCTCCGTGAATCAAACTTGGGATGGGAGTTGGTGCCAAAACTACCATTAACTCCAGTCGTGCTGCTTTCAATCAAACTCTGGTTGCAGGAAGTTATCTGATCGACGTCAAAAACAGTGTCCCATTGAAATCCCTCAGAAACAAGTTCACTTTCATCCATCTGGTTCAGACCCTCAGGTTCACAAGGCACCATTTCAATACCAAATCTGAAAAAAAATTAGTAAAAATCTGAAATAAAACAATGATCAAACACAGTGGTGTGAAGCACTTGAGCAATTGAACTGTTACTTTAAGTATTTTTAGGCTACTTTGTAGTAGCAACTTTTACTCTATTCTTGACTACATTTCTATAATAATCAATAAATCATAAAAAAAAAAAAAGCTACAAATAAAGCTTCATATATCTTCAAATATATCATAACTTAAGATTTTGTGCTTTTCACATTTCTTGGTGTTTTTTTTTAGAATAAACTCAGTGCCAGTAAAATAATTATAATACATCCTATACTTTTACTCAAGTATGGTTTTCAGGTACTCCTTAAACCTCTGACCAGTCAACCTGTCAAAAGAAGTAAAGAAATAAAATTACCTTGGCAAACCTTTGCCTTGCTTATTGCGGTTGACTGCGTGATAAACCTGGTTCCAGTTGACTCCACGTCTAGAGCTAGAAGAGTTGAGGAGCTGCCTTAAGTTGGGTTTAAGGGCAGAGTCCTTTTCAGGATCGCTCTTCCTCGTCTCACTGACAGTCCGTATCCGTCTGGCAGAATTTAAGTTTGGTTCATGGGCCAATGCTTTGCCTTTGGTGCTCATGTGGCGATTCAAATCTCTTTTGAGACTAGCGGGCAAGGAAAGCTTACCTAAGGTGGACACTGAACTACCTGTGGTTGGATGCGATGGGCTGCAATTCATGTCTTGATATTCAACTGGTTGGTTTGTGGCTGCCATTTGAGCACATGTTTTCTCGTCTCCTTGGTCCATTGTAGATGTGCTAACTTGTAAAGATTGCAATGATGGTCTAGTATTTTTTGGCTCAATCCCGGTCTGTACAGAAATGTTAGGAGTTAACTGTTCGCTGCTGCTGCTTAAGTGTGCCTGCTCTTTTTGAACTATGCGTTTAGTCGGCCTTATCTTGCTTTCTGATGAATTGGTAAATGCGCTTGCTGCAGGTTCTATGTGCTGGGGATCTTCAGTACGACTCATTGGTTTTGTTCCTTTAAAGTGGTTTTCTGGGATAGATTTTGTTCTCTCAAGAAGAGTCTCTTTAGCTTTTTGTAAGATCTCAGACAAATTGTGATCCTCCACATTTGTTCTGCTGGTGAAGTGGGATGAGTTGGTCAAACGACCCACAGTGGAACTGCCACAGCTCTTGAAACTTTGCTGCTTTTTCAAATCATTCCCTTGAGACGGATGATCTGGAATGTTATGCTGGCAATTTTTCTCAAACGTGATCTGAGGATCCTTAGATGAATTATAAGCATTTTGGTGGTCCTTGTCAGGGGTCTTCTCTGGGCGAGTTGGTTGGTGCCGTGTGTATTCATGACCCTGAGCAGATGTCTGATGATTTTTGTGAAAATTGCGCTTTTCACTAGTTTCTTCAAAGCTCAAGTATTGATAATCAGAGATATCGAATGGCCTTTTTTGTTTACCTCTAGGCGATTTATGTCTCCTTGTGTGGGATGCGATCGGTCCTTCCCATGGGAAATCAAACTGCCCATTGTTCCAAGGAAATCTTTTTCTCGGTTGTTGAGGTTGGGCATCATAAGCACCCCAGAACTTTCCACGGCGACCAGAGGATTGCCACATTTGCATATCAGGTGGTCCTTCCCCATGCCATGTGGCACACCTGGGGCCAAACCATTGGTTAGGATTTTGATGTGGAAATTGTACATTTTGCCAGTTGCGGCCCATGGCACTGTTTTGCATCGGGGGAAAAGGAGGATAGGGTAGTCTCAATAAAGGCCTGTTATTTGGGAGTTCCTGCCAATGTTCTGGCTTGTCGTCAGCCTGCTTTTGAAAAGTCTCTTCTTTCCTAATGATTTTCAAGAAATTGGCAAAAATGTATTTGTCAATCCGCATCTAGTAAAGATTCAGGCTTTACACATTATCTTGACACAGTTTAGATGCTCAGGTAAGCAATAATAAATGTAAACCTGATTTAGTCTATTGCATTGTACTACATACTTTTAAAGGCTACACCTTCTTTACAGTCATTCTGCACTTTAAAGATTTATACAAAAGGAGAAATTTGGACAAATCCGCAAGTAAAACTAAACATTTGAGAAATAATACACTATTTTAATACACTATTTCTGTCACTTCAATAAAGTAAAAAATAAAGTTAAAAACCACCCTAAAAACTAAAGACTCACCTCATTTCATTGCGCGCTTCAATCAGCTTCACAGTCTCCTTGTCAAAGTACTCTTCAGCTTTGCCTTCTTTTACAGGTTTGCGCTTTTGATCGTCAACACGCTGTTTGTGCTGGAAACTGGAGATGTGACTGGCATATTCAGTCAGACTCGATGTTGTCACTCCGCAGACTCGGCACTCGTGTCTGCAGTCCCTGGGAACACAGGGGGACAAGGGCCGTTCAATGATGCCTACAGGCATGGCAGCTTCTTTGGAGAGTATTTGTCTAATTTAAAAATCCTTTAAAAAGATCAGGAGACAGACGTTACAAAAAATCTGATTGTTCAAAAATTACAAGAAAAAAAAGCAATCTTCTTGAGCTTCGGAGGTTTTGCGGCCAGCATAGGTTGTGAGATCTTAAGGCAGGAGAGGTGGCCACCCTCTCAGCAGCAGCGAAGCCTCAGCAAGCGCTCATGATGGTGTCTGCTGCGCTCTGACAGTACGGGTAGGAGAGAAGCTGCATTTGATCCGTGAAACTCAACACCCAACAACTTTCTCCTCCTTCCTCTGCCCTTTAAGGCTTGATTCGAGTGCTTCGGAGAAAGACGTAACGTGAGCAGTTGGGGATCTGATGACCTCCCCCTGGCTTGTGGCTTCTTTAACTGCCAAACTTGTGAGCTTACTGAACACCACCGCAGGCAGATGGTCCAGCGGTGTAAAACTGTGCCATGGCAACTTTCCACTTTGTGTAAGCAATCTAGCAGGATATTATTATAAAGTCACCGTTAGGTAGCCAAAATTTCTATACTAGACTGAATTCTAAGAATTTGATGTGAATTTTAGGAAGACTACACAATTGTATTTGAATAAAAGCTAAACTTTTTCCAAACAAAAAGTGTCATTATATAAGCACATAAAACTAGAATTTGAATTTTTTTTTTTCATTTTCATTTCTTCTAGTTATTCCTTGACTTTGCTATGGTCAACAATACATGAAAGTGTTGAATAAAATCCGACAATGCATTATTAACAGTATTAATAAATCAATGAATGGGAGGGAGAGGAGTATTTAGATAAAGGAAAAAGAAGGAAAGAACATCTGGGTATTATTTGAGAAAAATAAAAACAAAAAGTGTGGAAAACTATATCTCTGAAAAGAGGCACAAGGATGATCACAATGCCAAGCATCTACACTCACTTGTAAAAGCCAAGACACAGGATCACAAACATCAAGCAGAGTGAAAAAATATTATGCAAGAGAATAAAACAAATGTTTAGATGCTAGAGCTTCAAATACTATAGGAAAAAAGAACAAAAAAACAGTTTTTCATAAGATGAAAAAAAAGTCAGTCTCGAGGCACTGCGAGCATCCTCCGCCGAGATACGGTCGGGAAAAATGAATCCGCGAATATATGTAATAAAGAAAATCGCGAAACAGTGAATCCGCGATAGTTGAACCGCGAAGTAGCGAGGGATTACTATATATACAACTTTGACAGCCCTAGTACATTCTCTTAGCGAAAAAAAAACTGTAACAGAGACCAATGCAGAAAAAAATTACCTTAGTAGTAGTTGAATACATTTTACAAGTAAAAACATAAATCTAAACGACAATCACAAATCAGATGTTGATTCTAGCACAGTTACGCAAACCAAGCTAATGCATTTACTCGATATCAACAGTGGCACAAGTCAAACCAAAAAGAAATAATAACAATTGACTATTTTAATGCCAAGTAACTGATTTCAAAAACCCCATTAACAAGCTTTGCAAGAGACAAAAACATTGGTATCTGTGTCAAAGAGTTGTGCATCTATTCCCTCTTAAGAGTTCGACACTTCCCATGTCATCTCATTCTCACTTTTCACATTCCAGAGATATTCATAATTGTCACATGAGGCAGTTGTTATTTGTCAGCCGGGCCAGTTGGTCCAGACCGGCCTATATATATATATACACTGCAGGGTTAAAGGCAGCTGTGTGGGCTTATCAACAGAGCACTGGGGCACGTGCACCACAATGCACGTTTTTCAGCAAAAGCACAATATTCTTTCCAACACACAGACACAATAGAATGGATATTCCATATATATATATCAGACGTTCAAGCCAAACAATTGAATCAAAGATGAAGATTTGTGGACACTGTATAGTACAAAGATGATGAAAGAGAACCAAATGATTCCTCCCAAATTACAGGGAAAAGTAAATTTGTTCAGGTTACTAAAAATGTGCTACTACAACTATAATTAGACTTATTTTAAAGATTTATGTTAATATTTAAGAAACAATTAATTAAATTCAATCAAACAGAATGTACTAAGGGTTGCGCCCTCTCTGGGATTGAAAACAAAAAATTGAGTATTATGAAAGCGATTCAGAGATTGTTTATAAATTGTTTATAGTTACTATAGTAATCATTTGTATTGCAATTACTCTAAGCTAAAATTTCCCATTTTATGAGATCAAAACTATTTGTCATGATATCTAAAGCTTAACATAATTAAAATTATTT
>SOMO01000171.1:347576-358725 GCA_028128575.1 Paedocypris carbunculus
TTTTTACAAAAAGTAAAAGAAACCATTTATTTGCAGTGGTCTATGTTTTTCACTTAATAACAAAACATTTTTAAATGCTGAAAAGCTGAAATTAGTAATAACCTAGATGTTTTTTCTCGTGAAGGATAACTTTGGCTATGACTTGGCAGCAGTAGAAGCAGCAAAGAAGAAACACGATGCCATAGAAACGGACATAGCTGCGTATGAAGAACGTGTTCAGGCACTGGTTTCCTTGTCCAAAGAACTGGAAGCAGAGCGATATCATGATGCTAAACGCATTGATGCAAGAAAAGACAACATTTTGAGGCTGTGGGACTATCTGCAGGAGCTTCTGAAAGCTCGCAAAGGCCGTCTAGACAAGAACCTAACTCTTCAGAGAATTTTCCAGGAGATGCTTCACATAATCACCTGGATGGATGAAATGAAGGTACAAGAATATTTTGATGAAGAATCGGATAAAAGTACCGTGTTTTTTAGACAAAAAATTGAGTGTGCCTTATAGTCCAAAAAAAAATGTGTGTAAAATCCATTGTGCCGTATAGTGTGGCAAATACGGTAATTTTTTTATTGTGTCATTGGGGTTTTTTAGGGTCGACTCTTGTCGCCAGACTTTGGGAAACATTTATTAGAGGTTGAGGACTTATTGCACAAACATGCGTTGGTGGAAGCTGATATTGCGGTACAAGCAGAAAGAGTTCGAACAGCCAATGCGGCTGCTCTAAAATTTGCCAATGGTGATAGTGAGTATAATACAAATGTGTCTATTTTACATTTTTGCGTTGATTTTAGTTGTCTAATAAATGTCCCATTTTTATCCCAGGCTATAAACCATGTGATCCACAAGTCATTCGTGATAGGGTACAGCACTTGGACCTTTGTTACCAGGAGTTGTGTGCTCTTGCCGCCCAAAGAAAAGCCCGATTGGAACAATCACGCCGTCTTTGGAACTTCTTTTGGGAATCTGCAGAATTGGAAAGCTGGATTCGAGAAAAAGAGCACATCTTCTCCTCACTTGACTATGGCAAGGACCTGACCAGTGTTCTTGTACTGCAGAGCAAGCACAGCATCTTTGAGGATGAGCTTGCCGCCAGACGTGACAACCTAAAGCATGTTATGAATGAGGGCGAGAGCATGATCCAGGCCAAGCACTTGGGTTCTCCCAAAGTTCAGCAGCGAATGGACGATGTTCAAAGGCAGTGGCAGCAACTCGAGGAGCTGGCAGCTTTCCGCAAGCAAAACCTTCAGGACACCAAGCGCTTCTTCCAGTTTCAGGGCGATGCTGATGATCTGAAAGCCTGGCTTGTGGATGCTATGCGGCAAATGAGCAGCGATGACATTGGCCATGATGAGTACACAACCCAGCGACTCCTCAAAAAGCATCGTGACTTAAGAGAAGAGGCGGCTAAAAATGGAGCCACCATTGATGCTCTGTCTAAACAAGCCAACACTCTTCCTGAGGAGCTGAGGAACACACCAGATATCCAGGGGCGTCTGAGTGATATCCGTGACATGTATATTGAGCTACTTGAGCTTTCTGACCTTCGGCAGAAGAAGCTGGATGACACCATGGCACTTTACACTATCTTCAGTGAGACAGATGCTTGTGAGCTCTGGATGAGTCAGAAGGAGACGTGGCTGGTCGATCTAGAGACGCCAAAGAATTTGGACGATTTAGAAGTAGTACAAAACAGGTACATTTCTGTGCATGGAAATTTCAAAAGCAAAAAGTCAGTATATATAATCTAACCAAACAAAAATTGTTGAACTAGAAAGTTAGACTAGGCAAATCTAGTCAATCTAGTTTGTCAATCTAGTCTAAAACTGTATTTCTAATAACTATTGCTACATTTTTGTATATAATTAGATGAGTAGAAACAAATAAACGGCAAAGAAAAAGGTTGATAAAAGTTGCTAGAGAAGCTATGACCGCTTCCATTGAATCTAATGGAGATGGTGAAAAATGGACAAACTTAAGCTGCAATAACACAGAATTATAAAAGTAAAAGAGAAGCTGATTTCAGAATAAAGTTTTAAAGATGGAACAAAGTTTCTATGATGAACGATTAGGAGAAGCTGTTGGAAAGACAATGGGCAAAGAAAGCTAAGCATACAAACCAATTCCAAACTAAAAGAAGGAAAATGTAAGAATAAAGAGTAGATTATGAGGAAAAGTATAAAAGTTGAAAAAATGGAATGTGAAGATCAATCGAGGATAATTGGTGATGGAACAAAGATACTTGAATGTTTACTCGTATAAAAAAAACTATAAAAAAATATTTGAAGAAAATTATAAAAAGTTGTTTTTATTTCCAAAAATATGTAAAAATTACATAGATTTGATGTATTAACAGTGTATAGTGTTGTATGTATGAACTGTTATGATCGTGTGAACTATTGTCCATTGACATAATATTTCACTTTCTTGACGTTCACTGGCTGCTACGTAGTTCCCTGGTTTCTAGATTGACTTGAGTTTATTACAAATAATTCATTGACTTTGGAATGGAACATTTTTTAGCATCTTAACTTTTGTGTGTGGTTTCTTCCCAGGCTAAGTATTCTTGCTCAAGACATGGCCAACATGCAGACACGGGTCGACAATGTCAATAAGGCGGCCAAGCAACTTGAAGATAGCAGACACCCGCAAACAAAGCAAGTGAAAGACTGTCAAGCTCGACTCAATAAGAGGTAAGAACCCACCATATAGTAATTACAACAATGGTTTGACATACTGACATTTGTATTTTCTCAACTAGATGGGAGGCTTTCAAAGCCATGGTGGAGGAAAAGAAGCGTGGAGTGGATTCAGCTCTCAGTCTGCACAACTATGACCTTGAATGTGATGAAACCGAGTCATGGATAAAAGAAAAGACACGTGTAATCGAGTCGACACAGGATCTTGGAAACGATTTAGCTGCAGTTATAACCATCCAGAGAAAGTTGTTTGGCATGGAACGAGACCTTGCTGCCATCCAAGATAAGTTACTTTTCCTGCATGATGAAGCCCAGAAGCTTGCAAGGGACCATCCTGAAAGTGCTTCTGAAATCATGGCAAGGCAGGATGAGCTGGATGCTGCCTGGAACACGTTAAAACAGACCCTTAAAGACCGCGAGGACTCTCTTGGAGAAGTCAGCAAGCTTCAAATTTTCCTTCAAGACATGGATGATTTTCAGGCATGGCTGTTCAGAACTCAAAAAGCCATTGCATCAGAGGACATGCCTGATTGTTTACCTGAGGCAGAGCAGTTCCTGAGTCTCCATGATGCTGTGAAGGATGAAATGGATGGTCATGAAGAAGACTACCACCGTGTAAGGGACACGGGAACAGCTGTCATTCAAGGACAAGAAGATGATCCACAGTATCAGCAACTTGGGCAGAGGCTGGAGGGTCTTGACAAGGGCTGGGCTGAGCTGCACAAGATGTGGGACAGCCGTAAGACCTTCCTAGATCAGGGTCTAGGTTTCCAGCAATTTATGAGGGATGCTAAGCAAGCCGAAGCTATCCTAAATAACCAGGTACATAAATATTAGAGATAGTTTGCCTCTATGTATAGTCTGGGATCTAGGTAAAATTGATTGAATTTACAAATGAACATCAAAGACAGTTTTATTTATGCACAATGAATAACAAGATCAAATGACCAAAGCGCTAAAATGCCAAATGTAATGTATTTGATACATTTTTTGTTACTGGAGCTACATCTCAAGTTTGAAAAACCCAATTCAAAACCAAATAAATACACTTAGATACTTGCAGTAATTAAATAACCAGGGGGCTTTAGTTAGAGATTTCAGTTGGGATTCAAATTGTATTGAAATGTGCTATGACTTTTATTACTATAGACTTATAAATTATTTCAGTGGTACTTGATGACAAATGTATAAGCTTCATTATTTAATGTTTTTTTTTTTTTTCAAAAATGTTTATGGTAAAAAATAATACATTTGGAGCTATTTTTAGGAACATTACATTGAATTACAGATTTCTTAGCAATAAAACCCAATGTATCAAATATGATACAATATAAAGCTTTAAAACCTTTTATTTGGCTAATAAATAACAGTATTTTTAATTTAAATCTGTGAAATTAAATTCATGTTTTTGTACTTTTTTATAGGAATACACTCTAGCCCACATAGACATGCCCGACACGCTGGATGGAGCAGAAAAAGCCCTAAAGAAACATGAAGATTTTGTTACCACCATGGATGCCAATAAGGAGAAGATACAGACCACATTGGAAACTGGTCAAAGGCTTGTGGACAATGGAAACCTTTACTCAGGAAGAGTAAAAGACAAAATGGCCTCTATTGAAGACAGGTGTATTTAATATTACCCTTTGTATTATGGAATTGCTAATATATTTCTACTGATTTTATGACATCCTAGAGGCGTTGGTTTCTTCTCAGTGTAACATATTTGTTCTTTATCTTCTGCGTTTATGCTGTATCAGCTTTGAGTGAGAGGAGTACTTCAAAGGAATGCCATGCATTTACTCTATTAACCCAGGGAGTCTGTAGTTCAGAGATGGGCGCCTGCCTTGATGGTTATTGATCTCTTTGTGAAAGTGCACCATTGGCTTAACTTGCTCTTTTACAGAGAGCTCTCTCATCTGAGAGAAAATGGAGTTGTCAATGTCCAGAGTTCACTTTCAACAGGAGACTCATCCAGCACCCAACCAGTGCATAACTCTTGTGCTGTTTTTGCTGTATTCCTACAGACACAACAAGAATCAAGACAGAGCCAAAGAAGTCTCAGGGAAGCTCAATGACAATCGAGAATTACAGCACTTTCTTCAGAACACCCAGGACGTAAGCGTAGAATTCTGTTTCTGAAAGTGATTTATACACCTTTGCTGGTATTTTTGTCATTGAAGATTTTTCTTCTCTTTTGCTTCCTTGTTTCAGCTCACTCTGTGGATAAATGAGAAGATGCTTACTGCTCAGGATACATCATACGATGAGGCTCGTAATCTTCATAGCAAATGGCAGAAACACCAGGCCTTTATGGCAGAACTGGCATCTAACAAAGACTGGCTTCATAACATTGATCAGGTAATTTTTGGTTTCTTATACAAGCATTCTAGCTAACTAGCATTGGTTTTGTTTCCAAAAATCTATGAATTTGTTATAATAACTGATTATTGTACAGTGGTCTAGAAACTAGCCAATCTTGTAGCCCATCACTTGGCTGAAGTTTGGTCAAAATTGTCTTGACCACCGAGACCAGACTAGTAAATTTAATTCAATCACACCATTGACATTTTTTTTCACAGTACCTTTTGTGTTTTGTTATTGTAGAACGATATATAGAATTCCAGACTTTTAATATGCAAACTTTAAAATACATTTCTGCATTCAGGAGGGCCAAGAACTGATGGAGTCAAAACCCGAGTATGAGCCTATTGTCCTGGACCGTCTTGCAAAACTCCATGAACTGTGGGATAAACTAGAAAGTACAACACAAGAGAAAGCGCGACTGCTCTTTGATGCCAATCGTTCTGAGCTGTTCGACCAGAGTCTGGCTGACTTGAAAAAATGGTTGGCTGAATTGCAGCAGCAGCTTCAGGGTGATGTAGATGAAGAGGTTAAAGATCTTACAAGTGCCAACATTCTCCTGAAAAAACATCAGGTGTGACCGTCTGCTTTGTTTGGCTACATATGTACATTTTTTCAAATATCTGAAGACCAACTTTGCGTCATGTCACTCTTTTTTCTAGATGACAGAGAATCAAGTTCGGAGCCGTGCACGGGAACTTGAGGAACTTCAGGAAACTGTACAGCAGCATGCTTCTCTTAGAGAAGACCAACCTGAGCTTGAGATTGAGCAACAGACTCTTCAGAGAGACTTCCAGAAGCTCCTCACACCTCTTGCCCAGCGCAGGGGCAAATTGGAGGCTGTCAAGTCTGTGCACCAGTTCTACAGAGATCTTGCTGATGAAATAGTATGTTCACCCCACCATTGTTGCTTCTCTGAACCAAGTGGATATTTTTCTGAACTTTTTGTTTGCCCATCCCAGCTCTGGATTAATGAAAGATTACCTATGGCAATGTCAGAAGATCATGGAGACGATCTTCAAACCGTCCAGCTTCTTCTTAAAAAGAACCAAGTAAGTCCTTGTCCAAAAATCCAATATCCCTCAATGATATTTTTACATGCTTCATCCTTCCAGCTGATTTTTAACATATTGTATGTCACCATGTCAAAAGTCCCTACAGAAAGAGATTGACGGTCACCAGCCACGGATAGATGAAGTTTTGGAGCGGGGCCGAAGAATGGTGTCAGCAGCAGCGGAGACTCCAGAGGCAGAAAACATGTCTAATGAGATGAGGAACCTTCAGGATGTATGGGCAAAACTGCAGGATGAGATGTCCAAACGGAGGGCCCGACTCTTTGGTTCAAATGAAGCCCAGCAGTATTACAATGATGCAGATGAAGCCGAAGCATGGATAGGGGAGCAAGAACTCTACATGATTTCTGACGAGCAAGCAAAAGTAAGAATGCAGAATAATCGCTGCTTTGAGGTTGTTTTCTCATCATGTCAACCACCTTGTTTCTAAACTGTAGGATGAGCAAAGTGCCATGATCATGTTGAAACGACATCTGCGCATGAAGCAGGCTGTGGATGACTACGCCCATTCTATCCAACAACTGGCAGACCGTGCCCAAATGATGCTAAGTGAAGACCATCCAGACGGGTATGATTTCAAAAGAGTGGTAATGCCGGCAAACACAACAAGTCCAGTAACACCTGTTTAAGTATGGGAGAATGTAAGTGTGATCAGATATGCGTGAGCGAGGTCCAGAATCGCCGGAAAGAGACCAGACGCACACAAATTGGCCTGAAATACAGCTCGGATACATGGAAGGGAGGTCAGGGAACATGTAAGAGTGATCTGACCTGTGCAAGAGAGGTCCCGTAAGTTTAGGTGGGCAGGAGAGGTGTTCAGAAGTGCACAAGAGAGATCAGAAAAGTGAAAGAAGTCAGATCGCCTGAGAGAAAGCCATCCAAACTCGTTTGAGAGTTATCAGACGGGTGTAAGACAGGTCCTGAAGCATGCAAGAGAGGTCAGACGCACGCAAGAGATGTCTGTATGAATTTGAGACAGATCAGACGTGTGGAGGAGAGGTCTGGATGTAGACGAGAGATCAGAAGTGAGCGAGAGAGGTCTTAAAAAAAGCAAGAAGGATCAGAGGCTGGCGTGATGATTTTCCAGCATTGAGACTTCTGAGATACTTGAAGTTAGCTCCTAACTTCAAGACCTATTTTAACACCTGGCTTGACTCTCTTGCACTAATCTTTATTGATAATACGATATAATACGAATAATATACGATGTTTGTCCACTTGAATGAACTGTAGTAATAACTCACCACAGCATAGACCAAATTGTTTGTGAATGGATTGTTTATGAACCACTGTGATTCTTCTTGTCTTTGTTAAGTGAGGCCATCATCCGGAGACAAGGTCAAGTTGATAAGCAGTATGCCGGACTGAAAGAAATGGCAGAGGACCGTAGAAAGAAGCTGGATCACACGTACCATCACTTCCTGCTGAGTCGTGAAGTGGAAGATCTTGAGCAGTGGATTGCAGAACGTGATGTGGTGGCCTCTTCACAAGAGATGGGACAGGACCTTGACCATGTAACGGTAAAGACAAACGCAGAAAATTATACTGAACATTTTTACTACATCTCTATATACTGACAATTTCGGTTAATTCGACTCCATCAGGACACAATCACTTTTTCACAATTAATTCTAGTAAGTGTCAAATTTGTTTGTAATTTTGTTACACAGTTAATTTTGAGACACATTTAAACGACTTAAATATATTTTTTTATTGTTTTAATTATAGCTTTATTCTCGTCCAATTCTTTGGTCCTACTAAGCAGAATATTAATGATGATGATATAACAACAACAACAACAACAACAACAATAATAACTATTATTATTATAATAGTTAATAAGTATTATAAGTATTATAAGTATTAAGTATTATTATTATTATTATTATAATTCACTGAATTTATTTTTAATTGATCCATTTACGAAACTATATTAGACTTATGCAATAAAACTATTTTTGATCCTTTAAGATGTGGTCAGAATAAGCATTAATCCAATTAATGGTAATGCAAAGTATTTTTACCTGTATATTTATTTTATTATTTTTCGTGTGTATATACATTTTTACCGTTTTAGATCCTGCGAGATAAATTCCGGGAATTTGCTCGAGAAACGGGAACGGTGGGACAGGAGCGCATCGATGGAGTTAACAGTATCATAGATGAGTTGATAGAAGCAGGCCACAGTGAGGCAGCTACCTTGGCGGAGTGGAAAGATGGCGTCAATGAGAGTTGGGCAGATCTGCTTGAGCTCATTGACACCCGTGGTCAGCTCCTCACAGCATCTTATGATCTTCTGAAGTAAGTATAAAAGGAAAAATATCAACACTACTACTATTAGATCCTACAAACTTTGTGTTACGCAAATGTATAGCTCCAGAATATTGTTATTATTTCAAATGTACGTACTGGCCATTCCAAGTGGGAATTTTGTCCTGCATTACTAAGTTAGTAATACTAACCCAGCTGTACTATGCAGATCTGCTTAGCATTGATTAAGCGTTATGCTAAAGTTGCTAACATGCTAATTTGCTAATGTTGTGAACTTACATAGCCTAAGCTCTCTTAACGTTTATTTGTTAAATGCCGTCATAGATATTTTTACGATGGGAAAGAGCTGGTTGCTCACATTCTGGAGAAGAAAAACGAGCTTCCTGATGATCTGGGCGAAGACTTTAGTAAAGCCGAGACGTTTCACAGGATGCACGCAGCGTTTGAAAGGGACATCAGCTCCTTGGGCAAACAGGTGAGGCGAACTGCTATCAGATTAGCAGATGGATTCTTTTAGGCTCCATTTGATAGCAATAGCTTTTCCATTTCTGGGTCACCGAAATATAGCCAATCCCAGCAACCGCCTGTAGGCAGGACGCACGCCATAGAGGGCAATAAACCAATCGCAGAGAGGGACACACACTCACTATGCGCAATTTTTCAAGACGTTGGACTATGGGAGGTTTTTGAACTGTGGGAGGAAAGCAAAAACCTGGAGGAAGCATGAGGAGAACATGCAACTACAGTTCAAGTTCAGTGCATTTGTAAAGCGCTTTTCAGAGTTGAAAATGTAAAGTAGAAGATTGTTTCATTTTGTTCGTTGTTCGTCATGTCTNCAGTCGTGCTAGTATCTTCTGGCATACGTAAGTCCTTCACATTTTGCATATTTACCTTCACAGGTGAAACAGTTGCAAGAAACCGCAGCTCGACTGAATGCTCAGTATGCTGGCGATCAGGCCGCTGCCATTCAAGCGACAGAAAGAGAGGTCGTGGAGGCCTGGAAGGGTCTACTCGATGCTTGTGAAGGCAGGAGGAAGCGTCTAGAAGATACAGCTAACAAATTCCGCTTTTTCACTATGGTACGAGACTTGATGGCTTGGATGGAAAGCATCCTTCAGCAGATTGAGACCCAGGAAAAGCCAAGGTCAGAAAGGTCATTTTTGTGTGTGTTGGTCAACAAATCCTCAATGTGATTTTTTTTTTTTTGTTTGGTATTCAAGAGATGTATCCTCAGTGGAGCTTCTAATGAAATATCACCAAGGAATTCGTGCGGAGATTGAGACACGTGAGCCCAAGTTTAATCAGTGTGTGGACCTGGGCAAAGCTCTTCTGGAGCAGAACCACAAGGACTCGGCTGAGGTAAGATCTCTAACCTGTAAACACTCTAAACTAGGGATGAATTGATCCGCTTTTCACTATCTGGATCAGGAGCTACCAGGAAGTTTTTCTGATTTTTTTTTTTACTTACTTGGGCAATAAATGCGGGTATTTTTGTTTTGCACTGCCATACTAGTGAGAAACAACTAGTATCACCTGTGTATTTCCCTGTAATACTATGTGTGGAATGATAATAAACCTGTCTGTCTGTCTGTCTGTTTGATGCACAGAAGATGTGTGATTCAAGTGACTGACTGAGTGTGTGTATGTCTGTCTGAATATGTGTAGTCATTTGTTTTGAGTGTGTTAAATGTGCATGAACAAGTTTTGAGTGTGTTAGTGTGTGACTGTGTGTTGTGGGTTTGCATGTGAGACAGAGTTTTGACTGTTTTGAATGATAGTGTGTGTATGTGTGTGTGTTTGAGTGTATAAAAATAAAATATGAAATCAGTATCTGATCAAGTTAAATATTAAATGACTTAGATCAATACATGTGTTTGTTTTACTTGTGGTCAGAATTACGCGTCTAAAGTTTTGCAGAAGTGGCATTGCACTTCTCAGAATTTTTCAACTGCACAGTGTTCAAAGAAGTACTTGCCTAAAAACCAACACAGAACAATGAACTGGCCTTTAAAGGATCTTTAAAAGACCATAACAAATCATAATAAATTTGACCTGCTCTTTCCAGATTAGAGAGAAACTTATGCAGCTAATAGAGAAGAAAACCGAAATGATGCTGAAGTGGGATGACAGATGGGACTGGCTTAGACTATGTAAGTTCACAACAGCTCACACACAAAAAAATTAACCATTCATGCACAGTGTATTTATGCCAACGTGTTGATAACTTTATCGCCCTCTAGTGTTGGAGGTGTGTCAGTTTGCCAGAGACGCATCGGTGGCAGAAGCTTGGCTGATAGCACAGGAGCCGTATGTGGCCAGCAGAGATTTGGGTGCCACAGTGGACGAGGTTGAAAAACTGCTGAAGAGGCACGAAGCTTTTGAGAAATCCACTGCGACGTGGGAGGAGCGTTTCTCTGCGCTGGAACGTCTCACGACTGTATGTATTAAGGCTTGAGCAAATCTCAATATTGTTCCTAGTGGCCATAGTGACAAACCTTACTCCTAAATGTTACACCACATATTTTATGCTTTACATTTTTGTTTTCCATATAAAATTGGCAGTATATATTACAGTATACTATTACAGATGTGCACAATTGTGTAAAAATAATTGTGCTCAATTGTGCAAAAAATGTTAAGAAATATTTATAAAAAAACATGCATAAATAAATAAATAATTGTTACACACACACACACACACACACACACACACACACACACACACACACACACACACACACACACAC
>SOMO01000172.1:86232-100519 GCA_028128575.1 Paedocypris carbunculus
TAAATAAAAACAATAATGCATCCATAAATTAAAAAAAACTGTTAGTTTATTTTGCCAGAATGGGTATATGGGTAATGGAGTGATAATATCAGAGAAAACTTCTCAACATCAGAATCCTTCGCGACCTCAGTTGACCATTAGATTTCTGACAAAATACACCTATGTATATGGTGATAATGCCATGTTTTCAGATTAATCCTTGTACCTGTTTTAGATCGGCCTAAAAATCTTCCAGGTCTAATTTTCAGATTAAATGCTGTTTATATTGCGATTATATAGAATCCTTCAACTCTGAATCTTTTTCAGGTTAAAAATCTCTTTAAAAAGTTATTTCCACTTTGGAGGCATAACGTCAGACTGATAACAGCAGGTCAGTGTGGGAGTGCGGACACACACCTGGTACTGCTTGAGCTGACCGTTGATCAGCAGAGACGACTGTCTGTCCACTCGCTCGGTCACCGCGTGAGCCACGGCGTAATAGGACTGAAGGCCGCGGGCAAAGGCAGCGCTGCCGTACTCGTCGTCCACGTCCTGCTTCGCATGTCTGCGACACACACACGGTCATCAGCACACACACTGAGGACTGGTCAGCGCATGGGCTCGCCGTACTCGATGATGTGCCGAACGTCCACCTCAGACACGTCCTCACTGTCGGGGTCAGGGATCTTTTTCTTCTCCTCTGCGGTTTGTGTTTGTGAAGGCAGCAGCTGTGGAGGCTCCTCCTCCTCTTCCTGTCAGGAACCAATGGATTTTAGTTCATGCATTTAACTGTTAGAGCAGAGGTCGGGAACCTATGGCTCGCGGGCCTTTAATGGCTCTTCTGATGACTGTATTTGGCTCACAGACAAAGCTTTAACAAAAATATCACGACGTTAAAAATATAAAACATTCAAATGTATTTCAATCCATTCGTTTTCGGATGGCTGGAGCCAATCACAGCTGTCCTCGGGACAACACAACATTTTTATTTCGACGCAGAAACCCCTAAACGCAGAAACCCTTTTTATAGAAGAAGGTGGAAAAAGAAAAAGAGACAAGTATTTTACTAGTATCTTTAACAGGAATGAGCAGAGGAATTAGCCTTTGTGCAGAGAGACTAGTATCAAAAAGATTAAACGTAAACGAATAATTAACAAATACTGCGTTATTAAGCAATTTCAGTGCCTAATAACAACATTATCAAAATTCATTCAGAGACTCAATGTCCTGCATTTTATGTTGGTTTTAAGTATTTCTTTCAAACATATGGCCCTCAAGGTGTTCCTCTTTGAAAATACGTGGCGTTTATGTTTCTCTCAGTCAAAAAGCTTCCCAACTCCCGAGTTAGAATCGCGTAAGCACCTCTTCCTCCTCTGTCCCAGAATCCTCACTGTCCGAGCGCGGTGCCACCTCGTATCTGAAGACAGACAGGAAGAGTGAGACAGATCTGGCCATGTCTGACGGAGAGGAAGGGGTTCTCACCCTGGGTTCATCTCCAGCCATGCATCCAGCTGACCAGCTTTAGGAGCATCAACGCCGGTCAGGATGTTCCCGCTGTCCACGTGAATGACCTTCACTGGGAGATCGCTCATCTGACTCGTCTCATCCAGCGGCTGCACATCGACAACATCAGCACTCATTCGCAACCAGACAAACATCAACAGAGCTGTGACGGACCTCTCCATCAGGACCAAGGGCTCCCGTCTGCCCCTCTGCGTTCTCCATCTTCTTCTTCTTCTTCTTTTTCTTCTTCTTCTTCTCCTTCAGAGCCTGGACCGCTTTGTGGGCACGGACCAGCTCGGTCAGGTTCGCCACGTACTCGTCCGTCTGCTGCAGCAGGTAGGCCAGGCGCTTGTCCTTCTTCTGGTCAATCAGCTTCCTGTAGCCCTCCTCGTCTTCAGCCTGACGACACGCGGATCACACTTGAGCGTGTGTGTTGTGTGTGTGTGCGTGTACTGACCATCAGTCGTCTCATCCTCTCCTTCTCTATGCGCTCGTTCTCTTTCTTCTGCTCGCGCTCGGTGTTGGCGTGGTAGGTGGCTACGGCTTTGGTGAGCTTCTGGATTTTGCCGGTGACAGATCGATGGTACTCCTTAAAGTCCTTGGCATGCTGCAGGATGCTGTTGAGATACTCCTGCAGAGGAGAACAAGGGCATGATGGGAAACTCCTGGGAAAGTGTGTGTCCGATCTCACCAGTGTTGGGTAAGTTACTTTAAAAAAGTAGCTAATTACTAATTACTTTACAATTTTGTAAATTACTTTTTAAAATTAATTTGTCTGAAAAGTAACTTAGCTACTGTACTTTTCCAGTGAAAAAGTATTTTGATTACAGTAATGCGTCACTTTGTTCAACACTGGTTCCCACCTGGTGCTTCTGCCGCCGCTTGCGCTCCTGCTCGATCTTCTGCTGCTTCTCGAGCTTCTCTGTGATCCTGGCCTCACGCAGGGACTGTCGCTTGCTGCGCTTGTAGGCTTTGGCGTCCAGGGAGGTTTCCAGCGCCGTGTCGCGCCGCATGCAGACCACTACTTCCTGTCGCAGCTGGAGAACACAGACGGCTCAACACCGGCATCTCCATCTCACTCTCCTCCTCCTCACCTGTCTCTGGAAGTTCAGCAGTCTCAGGGCCTTCAGCTCGATGGTGGCTTTAGTGCGCAGGTCTCCGGCTAGTGCGCCCGGAAGGTTCTCCAGCTCTTGGATGCGGTGAGCGATGCGTGCCTCCAGCCTGCAGTGACATCACAGGCCCGGTTACATCATCACTCGGACCCCACGCCGAGCCGGACGAATCACCCATGGCGAGCGCATGATCTCATTCCTTTTTTTTTTTAATAGGGCTGTCAAAGTTAACACGTTAACGCATGCGATTAATTAAATATGTTTAATTGCGTCAAATTTTATTAATGCATTAATCGCACTTCCGGTTTTTCTGGTATTTCCGGTTTTGCCGTTTTTTCCGTTTATGAATATGTGATCACCGTTTTGTTCCTTTAGTTAAAAATGTGTGATCAGCATGTTAAAGTGTTTATTTTGTGTTGAGTTTACATTAATTTATATTTCACACTTCAATTTTCAATAATACAAGATTATATACTTGTTCTTATTATTAATAATTGTTAATAATAATAATAATAATAAATTATTAATAATACATTATCATTAAATATAATACATGTAATAAATTATTATATTATTATTTGTGATTAATCGAGATTAATCGCGATTAATTTGGTTGGGGAAGTGCGATTAACTAGTTAAAAAAATAATCGTTTGACAGCACTATTTTTTAATCGTTTTTAATTTTTTTTTTTACATTTTTTTGATCTCTGCTGAGTGTGTCACCTGTACTCTCTCTCCTGCAGGATCTCTACAGGGTCGAGGCCGCAGGGCTTCTGCAGCGGCGTGATGCGGTTCTGCTTCTGATGCAGCGGCACCAGCGTCGCGCCCTGGGAGGGAGGAGTCTGAGGGGGCATTACGGGGGAGGCGGCTGGCGGGACAGAGGGCGGAGCAGGGGAGGGGCGGCCGGTGGGCTGTGGCGGCATCAGTTTCTGGGGCGCGTTGGACGGGGTGGCGGCGTTCACCACGGGACCTGTCAGACGCAAAACGCATCACAGCCGATTCAGGTTCAGGTTTTACTGTCGACTGAATGGGGTTCATCCTTCAAGCCATGATCCACCGTGCGTCATAGAAACGTCAATACACTTCTTAAACATGCCTCCTCGATTCTCATCTTCAGATCTTTTTGTTTTTCCTCATATTCAAGGTTTTAGTGTTTTCTCCCTCATGACCCTGAATGGGATTCATCCGTCAGGACGATCTTGCTGTCCATACTTTTGTCACCAGCTTCTCATCTCCTCCTCACTCATACTTTAAATTGCCCATAAGACTTTCATCTTTATCCTCTGAAATTGGCTTCTTCATATCTATCATACTTTTTGAATGATCAGTTTACGTTTGGGTTCCACTTGTCACCGTCTCCGTTAGTTTCAAAGTTTTTCCGCTTCCTTGTCGCGTTTTTAAGCTGATTTAAAAGAGATTACTTTGGTTTGAATCTATGGATTCCCGTGATGCAGTCAGTTATAATAACAAAAAACAGAAGCAACCGTTCATACGCAAAGTGTGTCGAGTCTTAGCGCTTCTGTTTGGCTTTGAAACAAATGAAAGTTTAAAATATGGTTTACCTGTCGCACTTGAGCTGGCAAATATCAAATCCATATGATTAACCGCATGCGAGTTTAATCCATGGCTGAGAGAATATAGAAATGGCTGAGAGAAATAAGTGTAAGTCAAAAGTCTGCGTTCTGTCGTCGCGTTCTGTCGTCTGCGCACGGCAACACCGCCGTAGCAACGATTCAAAGTTTAAACTTTTGAGTCGTCACGGTAAACAAAACAACAAATGAGGGAAGTTACACTTTTTACAAAATCAAAAATCCATAGACTCCATCTAAAACTAATCATCCTGGTGCTATTGTGTCGTTACTTTGTCGATATGCATTTATCATATACGTATCTATCACATCAAAATAGAAGAAACCTTTTCTAATCAACCAAGATCAACGTGTTAATTTGAATGTTCAACAAAAAGAACAACAAAGTATTCTCGAATAGTTTTTGCCTCACTACTTGCAAAGTCAACTGAATTCATGACCATTTCATTATAATGAGGATTTGTATGAAAATTAACTTTTTCATACAAATCAAACAACACCAAACTAAAATTCAAAATCACAAATTTAAGTTTGAGAAAAATTCCAATATAATACCAGACAATACACAGCTTATAGCTTCTATAATTTATTTTACTAAAAGTGTAAATATTATAAATTCACTACATAATTTTAAACCTAAAGACCTCACAGTGCTGCATTCAGCAGTATTTCCTTCAGAAATTGCATTTAGTTCGTTTTTTTTTTCTAATAATTCAACAGACTCGCTCACCTTCAGCCCACGATTTGGGAGGTCCGTTGAGGTTCTGGCCCTGAGCACAAGGTGGTCCCGCTGAGGGCCCGGGGGGTGGCATGTTGGGCCCCATCATTCCTGCAGAACAGCCAGTTACTAAAGTCAGCACAGATTCAGCAAAATGTTCCTCACTGCATGAAAACGCAAGATAAAGATGGATCTACTCACCTCGACCAAAGCCAGCACCGCTGCCGGGTGGCAGACCAGTAAGAGACGGACCCTGCGGCATGCCAGGCATGGGCCGCTTTCCCTGCACGGCCATCTGCAGGTGGTCAGGGAGTGGCTGTCCGCGCGCCAGCATCTTGTAGGCCATGATCTGAGCCCGCAGCTGGTGCAACTGGTTCTGGTTGAAGGGCGTCGGGGTGGCGGAGGAGCCACCAGGCCCACTCTGGTTTCCTGCCCGGTTCTGCTGAACGGGCTGCGTGTCCACAGCATCTAAAGAGGTGGAGGAGGATCCTGACAGGAGAGGACCTGAAGGAGGCCCGCTGGACACTGGACTTGAAACGTGTTCTGAAGATCCAAGTGGTGATGGGAAGCCTGTGTGAGAGAACACACATCATCTGAAACACAAGTTTTGAGCTTTTAGGCCTGTTGACTGAAAAAAGTCTAGATGTAAAACCTTGAGAGTGCTGATCCATCGGGCTGGCAGGACGCGTCATCCCACCATGAGCCGACCTCATTGGAACCACCTTCATCTGACTGAAGCGAACCTCGTCTGGAAGACTGTCCTCCACCGGCTTCGGGACAAACACCGGCATTAGATCTCAGCACAAACCTCTTTCACAACCATCCCACCTTGTGCATCTGCTGTAAGTTCTCCTGACTGTATCCCGAGGATCCGGCCGGTGGGAAGGCGTGAGCTGTGGATGCCGGGGGCCCGGGGCTGGGGCCCATCATGCTGTGTGAAGACCCCGGAGACAGACCGGAAGCCAGCACGGCTCCAGGAGACGGACCTGCTCCAGGCGAGGGCCCGGGACATGCCGGCCCACCTACAGGCTCTGGGGTGGACATGACTGGGTCACAACCTGCGTGTGGAAATACCATGGGATTATTTAGGAACAAATATAGAATGGGCAACTTTCAGCACTGCTAGTTTTTCTTTTTCTTTTATCTGAGCACCATTTAAGCGAAGCCTAACAGTCGCGCGCGCGCACACACACACACACACACACACACACCCGCGCGCGCGCTCAAACACACACCTGAACCTTAACGAAGGGGCAGAATCATTAACGCACAAACCTAACAAATAAATTCGCGGATAAATGTTGACACGAGCTTTAACATTTCACGCTGGATATAAAATGTCGCCGGGCACATGCAGCGATAATGCCGAATCTCTGGCGAACATCTGCAGACGCGCCGCCGCCAGATGCGCTCGGTTCCGGTCCATCTCATCAAAGCCTGAGTCATTCACACACACGGCACTGGAAACAGTGACGTCAGGAGGAACGACGAGCCTCTTTTATTCAAGCACAATGCTCTCTGCACGGAGCAACGCACTTACCCGCAATATCGCGCGTGAACGAGGCGCGGCCGCGGATCCGCGCGAGCGTGAGATGAGTTTGATGACCGGGGCGCGCGCCACCGCAGCCGTTAAGACCAGACTGATGCGCGAGTACGGAGCGCCGCTGCGGACACAGAGAGACATTGAGAGAGATGGAGTGATAGAGAGAGATAGACGGAGAGAGAGAGAGCCTGTGAAAGAAAGAGAGAATTTATTTTATTTTATTTTATTTTATACCCTATACAGGTGGGAGCACATTATTTATTTTATGGCCATATGACAAAACTAATAATAATAATAATAATAATAATAATAATAATAATAATAACAATAATAACAATAATGATAATAATAATAATAATAATAATAATTCTTCTTCTAACAGTTCTTCTTCTATGACTCTGTGGTGGCATCAGCAATTAGCATCTCAGGCAAAGACAGGAAGAGACTGGACAGAATCGTCAAAAAGTCCATCTCTGTCCTGGGCTGCACTCTGGACACTGTGCAGGAGGAGGGTGAGACGGCTACTGGATATCATCCATCCTGGACCTGGACTCTCACCCACTGGTGGACTCACTATCTCTGGACTCATCCACCCCCGCGAGAGATATCACAGATCTTTCCTACCTGCTTCGATCAGACTCCACAATTTAAAATTAAATTGGTGACTGGAACTGCGTTTATGACGGGCAGCGCTACTTATTCATTTATGGTTTGTGTTTGTTTGTTTGTTTATTATGATGTGTGCAGTGTGTTATTGTCATGTTTGTTTATGTATTTAAATTTATTTAAATTTGTTCCTGCTGTTGTTGTTGTGACATGAAATTTCCCCGATGAGGGACTAAAAAAGGCTTTTTCAAGTCAATTTCAATTCAATTCAATAACAATAATAGAATGTATTCACGTTTATTTTAACGCTTCTCTGAAGTTCACGTCAAACAAAGGTTCCAGTTCAAGTTCTGAGCATTTGTACGGCGCTTTTCACAGTTGCATCAATAAAAGATATGTGTGTGTTAGAGTTGGGTTCGAGAGAGACAAGCAATCAGACGGACAGAAGCAGTCAGACGATTATAAAACACGAGAAGATGGAGAAGGTTGTGTCTGGTTCAGAAGATGTGTGAATAAAGAGCCCACGTCAGCCGTGCTCACGTCGAGCGTGTGCTGTCTGTCTCCAGTTGCCCCTCGGCAGAAGTGATGAGGATGAATCACAGACTGTGAGACAGAAGTCCGTCATAGAGCCATATGGTGCCACTTTAACTCACCCACAGTATATTCTCTGAGGCTCCAGGCGCTTGATGACAGAGACAAGAGAAACCTGCTCTAGTCTCCAGTGGTTTTGTTCAAGTTCAAGTTCAGTGTATTTGCAAAGCGCTTTTCACAGTCCAAACTGACTCAAAGTCACTGTGTGAAAATGTAAAAATAGAACGTTGAATTTGCAAAGAAATGTTGCATTGTGTCATTGTGGGTATTTAAGATGGCTGTGGCCAGTGAGCAAGCAACTGATGCGACAGTGGCCAGATAAAAAAAAACCCTCACTGTTGGGATGTGAGAAAAAAACCCTGGGGAGAACCTGGGCCCACTGTCGTGCAAACATACAAAATCATTGTGATGGTTGTTCCGTGCCATTGTGATGATGTCTCCGGAAGATGAAAAGAAGCGGCTCCATCCCTTCACGCAGACACAGCGGTCCTCAGAAGGTTTTTGTTCCCATTTGTTGGGCCTAGTTCACCCACAGATTAATGAAACACATTTTTAATCCACGACAGATCCAAATCAAATGTATTCATTAAAGACAATCATTATTATACTTGTATATTATGATTTGATGAAGTATATTGACCTGGAGGTGTCAAACAGAATTGGATGAGCACAAACTCAAAGTAAGCTTTAAGCCAGGGCCGAAGTAAATGAACATTTATAAAACGTACCAGTAAATTATAAACAGGGATAACAAAAATGGATAAAAACAGACAGTAATACTCCAGAAAAAATAATATAATAAATAACATTATCGTTATATTATAGTTACATTATAGTAAGTTGACACATCTGATGTCATATAAACAGTCTATATTTAGACTATTTGTCTATCTATTTGTCTCCATGTCTGCACAAAGTTAATGTAAAGAATAAATATTTGGGACGGTGGATGTTTTAATGTTTTAAAACTGTAATATAGAGCAATAACTTAGAAGTTTGAAAAGTTTGAAAACCTCTGGTGCAAATTATGCTGCTAATACAAGAATGCCTTAGTATATGGCCTGACAACCGTAAAATTAGCGATTAAATGCTTTTTTTGTTGTTGTTTTAGCAGAATCAATGATGAGAAGACTTAAGTGCAAGTCTTTGGCCCTTCAACACAACAGATTTGCTCCGTTGCTACTTGTAGATCCTGCGCAGTTCCTCCGCCGCGGCTGCAGGGGTCGCGGTCGCCCCGAACAAGCGCCTCCGTTTCCGGTGTGTATCAAATGTCCGCTCGCGCTTCTGCTCACCGATGAATTTCGTTGATAATCTAAACAAATGGGCGACTAGAATGGATCTGGTGAGTGTCCGTCGGGTTCAATCGTTCACTCTGCGGGAGAAGGCGGATGAATACGCTGTGTTTGTTCGGCGCCTGCGCTGACTGAGTTTAGTCTGAGGCAACGAAGGCGCGTCTCGCCCGCTGCAGTGTTTTTCTCTCACTTGTCGACAGACATTCTTGCTTGTTGTGTAGCGTTTTGTCCGGCCCGATTGGCGCGGCCCGCGGTGTGTGTGTGATGTTATTCACTCTGTTTTAGGACTTCGGGAACAAACTGCCCCCGGCTCTGTCGTCAAACACTAAACTGCCCCAGTCTCTCTCCTCTAGCGCTAAATTTCTGCCGTCGAACCCGTTCGAGCGCTGCGGGCGGCCGTTGGGAGTCAAAGTCAAAGAGGAAGACGAGAGTGTGGAGGATTTCTTCCACTTCGGTGAGTTTTCAGTCGCTGGTCATCAATAAATAATCGCGGTGGATGTGGTTCGGCTTGTTTTTCTCGGATAAGCTGCGAGGGTTTTACGGCTGTAAATGTGCTTAAGAGTTTTAGAGTATTACGGAATGAATGAGTTCCGCGGATGAAACCGTGACCGTTTTTTTAACCATTAGAAGTAAAACCCATATAATTACGGTGCTAACTTGATCCACGAGTTGAGTTTATAACGACCGATCTAGAATTGCTCGCACGTCAAGTGTATTTCCCCCATTGGAGGTAATCGAAATGCCTTTAATCTGTTCCAATCAATCCCTGTGAGGAAGACGCTGCTGAAGAAGGACGAGGAAGAGCTCACGGCAGCACTACAACGTCTACTTCGACCCACACCATATGGTGAAGCAGAAGTTGCTTACGATTTTTAAGAAAACGAAAAAATGCATTATTCTTAATGCCACCAAAGGGGTTTAAATGATTTTGAAGCTCTTTTACTTGTTTCAGTTTCAGTAGAGCAGCCTTCTGCTTAAGTAAATTAAGCCTGCAAAGTTTGTTCGTACTTAACCAGGTGGTGCGTACTTCACTGGTCACGCCCACACGTCAAAGAAACCCACCTCAATCGCCACAGTGCTGCGAAATCAAACCAACCGTCCGCTCTCAGTACACGGAACATGGGATGGGAGTGTGAACATAAAACAGTCTGGGAACCAAACGAGATTCATTTATATTCTCTCTTTAAATATATACTTTGACAAATGGGATTAATTTATATACAGTATATGTGTTACTATTGTCCGCTTAGAAACGTCAAAACATGATTGAATTGTGTGCGTGCTTAACTAGGATACACACTTAAATGGGTGCGCGGTAAACTCACGTGTTCGTTTTCTTAACACATGAGGTCACTAGTGTCACTAGCACTTTCTTTCCTAGGTAACGTTATTCCAAAACATGAAGAAAAAAAGCGCAAGCACAACGAATTCCAATGTTTTCGCCATGTGAACACATAAAGAGAATGGGTGGTGCTTGGGGCGGAGCTGTGATGTCACTGTCCACTACACAATTTAGTGTTGAGTTTTTGCTTGCATAACAAAGCAGAAAAATTGACGACTCTTATCTTGGAAAATCTCATCTTAACTAGTCAGGAGTTCGACCTGCCACTTGCCCCTTGTGCCACGGCTTAAGACCGCCCACTGCTCTGGGTTTGTCAATGCGGCCCCTAGTGGCCCTATTGACTTCTTGTCTTTGTGTTTAGCACTGTTTGTTTTTAAAATGTCCCGTAGCAGTATATTGAACAGTTTGTCCTGTCTCCCACAGCTCAGCATCTCCAGCAGCAAACAGGCGAGTGTCTAACAGCCTGCTGCAGCGGTGCCCGTCCCGACAGCATCTTGCCCAAAGCCGTGTGTCGGCCCCCAGCAGACCGTCCCTATCACTGCCGCGAGTGCGGGAAAGACTTCCGCTTCAGCGACATCAAGCGCCACCAGCGCATCCACAGCCGAGACCGGCCCTTCACCTGCTTCCAGTGCACCAAGAACTTCCCCACCTCCGGGGACCTGAAGCGGCACGAGCGGGTGCACACGGGCGAGCGTCCCTTCAGCTGCCTGCAGTGCGGCAAGAGCTTCTCCGACTCGGGCCACCTGAAGCAGCACGAGAGGATGCACACCGGCGAGAGGCCCTACCAGTGCCCGCAGTGCGCCAAGCGCTTCTACCGCTCCGGGGACCTGAAGCGGCACCTGCGCATCCACAGCGGCGAGCGGCCGTACAAGTGTCTGCAGTGCGAGAAGACCTTCTCCGACTCGGGACACCTGAGGGGACACCAGCGCATCCACACGGGCGAGCGGCCGCACCAGTGCAACCTGTGCGAGAAGAGCTTCTTCCGCTCGGGCGACCTGAAGAGACACCACCGCACGCACACGGGCGAGCGGCCCTACCAGTGCTTCCAGTGCGGCAAGAGCTTCTCCGAGTCTGGCCACCTGAAGGAGCACCGCAGGATCCACACCGGCGAGAAGCCCTACCAGTGCGACCAGTGCGACAAGAGCTTCTCCCGCCTGGAGCGCCTGAAGGGCCACCAGAGCATCCACACGGGCGAGCGGCCCTTCCACTGCCTCCAGTGCGGCAAGAACTTCTTCCGCTCCGGGGAGCTGAGACGCCACGAGAGGATCCACAACGGAGAGCAAGCGTGAGCGCTCCACCACATCGCTCCTGTACAGAATCTTACCAACCACTTACACTCGTCCCAGAGATGATTCCCGATCCACACACACACACACACACACACACAATGCCATTAGTAAAGCAGCACAAGGACCCAATGTGTGTGTGTGTGTGTGTTGTTGTTGTGAGATGTGACTGATGAGTGTTTCTGATTTATTCATCTGTTCGCTCTCTTTATCTCACACACAGACATGGTTCAGAAAGAACGACTTCACGCGTTGCGGAATTATTTTTTACACTTTTAACAGAAAAAAAACACATTCTGCACTGAACAGTGTTTGGCTTAAATGAATTGAGAAATACTGTTTTTTTTAGTCCTACAGCGGGGAAATGGCATTAACCGCAGGTTAACATCAACTAACAGACTAGATTTAGCTTTTAACCTGTTTAATTCCTTCACTTGTACCGTTTGTTTTGTCAGACGTTTTGAACTTCTATAGGTGTGTATATTTAATCACTAGTGTTGTTAGTTCGACCGAGAGTCAGGTGATCGGGGTTGAGCTCTGACGACATAAGCAGAGCCGTCTTTGTGCGTGAGCGCGCGTGAAGGGAAGAATTATAATCTTGCTTCTCTAATAAACACTTCACCCCTCAAGATTCAATCTATTTCTAGTTTTTTCAGCATATTTAAGAGTATGAATAGGCTTGATGACAGATTTGTGGTACAACTGTTTTTAATGATCTTATAATGTGAAATGCCCTTCCCATGCGGCGAAGTAGTTGCCACCTACTCACGATGATGCCAATTCTGCCCATTAAATAAACCTGAACAAACGCGATTGTGCATTTTTTCGTTTGTTTTCGCTGTTTGGCGATCAACTTCCGGTTTTAAAGACGTCGCTCGATTTTTACGACACTGCCGTGACGTTACGACACAGACCCGGAAGTGTGGTTTCCAAGGAGACGACTCCAGGGCCGAGCTGAGCTTTGGCTGTAAGTCAAAGCGGCACAAACTCCCGAAATCTGCCCGTGAATTCCCTCTCAAACAAAACCGTTTGTATCCGGAAATATTTTACAAGCCGCGTAAGGCGATCGCGTTTTCGCGCGTAGCGGTGTCACGTGAGCGTCATTAGTCATTATTCCTCTGATTGGCTGTCGTGTGTTTACGCTGGTGACGGGCCGCTGACACACAGAGATCAGACGGTCGAGCTGATCGGAGGTCAGCTGTGGTGACGTCAGGCAGGTGTGTTGATGATCAGCAGGTGTCCGTCGCCTCTGTAAACCCCTCGTGCACATCCACCTGCTCGTTCTCGCCTCAATCACGGATCCTCGCAGGCGCATCACCTCACCTGTCTTGCTTCTCCACAGATGGAGGTCCGCAAGCCGGTTCTGGAGCTGAAGGACGTCCCTCCGCCGCCCGGCAGCCTGACCGTAAGCGTGTGCGCGCGCTGTGAGGCGAACCTTCACCCGCAGCCGAGCTCCAGCACTGGCGGTGAAGCTCTCCCTGGTGGAAGTTCTCCTCTGTATCACCCTCACTCCCTTCTCTCCGAGCACCTCTGCCACCTGCCCTGCTGCCCACACCTGAGGCGGCTGCACGTCTGTCCCTGCTCTTTCTCACACGTGGATCACCCTGTCCCCTCACAGTTCTGCTCTAGCTCACTGCGGCTCAGCGTCCAGCACACTCGGAAGGACTGCTGCAGGAAGGTTGGTGGAGCTGCAGGAGAGACGGACTTCACTTTACTTTTACTTTACAGTCATTTGGCAGACGCTTTTATCCAAAGCGACTTACAAAAAAGAGAAGCAAGTGAAGCAATTTGTCTACAATAGGCTACAGTAGATGTTCACACAGGCTGTTTAAGGAGACTTACTAGACAGAACAGCATGGCAGTCAGTCAACACAAGACAAATCATTTTTAATTTTTTTTTTTTTATCATTAAGTGTTTTTTAATTAGGACTGTGCTCACACCTTCTCTGATGCTCCACTGGTTGTTGGATGTTGTTTTTACTGTTTTACAAAAGAATTTACTGTTCTTTTTTCCTTCCCAGGCTGGTTTGGATTCTGAGAAGCTGTGGCCCAACATTCCCCCACCTGTGCCCGTGTCTGTGTGCAACGGCTGCGGCGTGAGCGGGACGTCGGTCGACGCGCACCTGAAAACCACAGCCAAATATGGTCAGTGCCCTGGTTTCACGGTTTTTCTGTGTCCCTGGTTGGGTTGAATCACACCTGGGCAAACTATGGCCCGGGCGCCACATGCGGCCTGTTAAACAGATTGAATCCGGCCTGCCAAACATGAAAACATTAAATGAAAGTTGGATAGTAAAGTAAACCCGGTTAATACGTTATGAAGGGTTTTCTTTATGAACACATTTTTAAAAGCGGAGCCATATTCACAGTGTACGTAAAAATAATTGTACTAGTAAATGTTTAACGATTATTTTTACACCTTCAGTCACAAAACAATAAAGGCTTATAGATTTTTGTGCATGCACGTCTCTTCCTCCCCAGGCTCCACCCAGCACTGCTAAACAGCACACGCAGATCTTTTGCTGCGATCAGTCTGACGAATGCCATGATCGTGCTTCTCTATAATTTTCTTATTTAGCCTAATGGTTATTTTATTTCAAAACTCATACTCGCATTAATTTCTGCACATTTTAATTCCTTTTGTTGATTTTCCTCTGTGCTTTTCTGTGATCTATAGAGGGGTTTCAGTACAGCAATTGCTCAAACGGGTTGATTTTTGCGCAAAA
>SOMO01000172.1:132926-145737 GCA_028128575.1 Paedocypris carbunculus
TCTCTCTCTCCTCAGAGTCACTGCACCTCTCTCGCCCCTCACTCTCTCGTCTCGTTCTGGATTTGCGGGTCACATGCGTGATGCTGACCATGTGAATAAAAGTGATATTTAAACCTCGCTTTTTACAGTTCCATTTATTTCTTGCAGATTTGTATGTACAGTCATAGAAATGCTCTCAGACATCAGGTGGAAAATCCAGTATAATTTCTTCATCCCATCATCACACGACTGGTCTTTTTCAGTGAATTCAGTGTGAAACCTAGTGTGTGATCTCGGGATACTGCTCAATCCTTTTACACTCGTATGGATTTATGGCATTAGCTGGATAAATAGCGAAAGGTTTGATTTATTTTCCAGCATTAGGCATCTTTTTATAGGGCGTCGAGTGCTCTTCTTCATCTTGTTTGTGACAGATCTGTGTCTGAAACCGGAACTGAAAGCGGTGACGTGCGATCTGGTCAAAACTGAGAGAATTTAGACCTCGAAGGCTCAAGCTGGAAGTCATTGTGAAACCCGGTGGTCATCGCCTCGACCTCAAGGGGCTTATTCTGTTTCATTTCAGGAAATCATCTGCATGTTTATCTTTGAATCAGAGAAATGCTAAGAGACGGTTTCATCAGTGGAGACGAGGACGAGGAAGTACTAGTTTGGTATATTTGTCAAAAGAAGATAAAAAACATACACAACGCCATAGAAACGCAGATGTAAAAGTTGTTTCTACTGTCAACAAACGCTGAAACAGTCTAAAGGAAATCTCGCTCAGAGGATCAAACCTTCTACTGGGGTCAAGTGACCTCTGACCTCTCAGGCGGACATGAGACTTTTGATCCAGCCAGTGAGTTTGGTGACCCTTGTGTACACCCCATAATAATCAGCTCTCCCACAGCCTCTGCCCCAACTCACCACCCCGGCCAGGAACCAGCGCCCGGACGGCTCCTGACACACCAGCGGACCCCCGGAGTCGCCCTGCGGGGGCACACAGCTCATCACAGCGTCCCAGCACGAGGGAGGAACACACGCCTCACCTGACAGGCGTCCTTGCCCCCGCTGCGATACCCAGCGCAGAGCATTCTGGGAGTGATGAGGTAACCATAGGAACGAACACAGGCGTCTTCGTTGACCAGCCGGACATCGACCTTCTGTAGGACGTCGCTGACGCCACCTGACCAAGTGATGAANGCTCTCCATGTCGGCTTCATATCTGCTCTGAGTTCATCATTTCACACTGTAATTTATGACATGAAGTTGCTTTAATATATGAACAGTTTGTGTTTTCCTTTGTGTCTTTGTGTGTCATTGTGTCGTTCCACAACGATGCGACTGCAGAATCTCTACAATGCACTGAAGAAACAACAATCACCTCTCTCTCTCTCTCTCTCTCTCTCTCTCAGTGTCTCTCTCTCTCTCTNCGTATAAAAACTTGACTGTACTACAAAGGGTTTAGGAGCTACAGAGCTAAACGTGACTTATTTTGTCTGAAATCTCACATCTGGTTCGGATAAAACATTTATGCCACCTCGAACCGAATGACGAGCACCCACCTCCCTCTCTCAACGCTCCCCACCCCGTCACCCAGCACAGAAGCTCCGCCTCCAGTCTGTGTGTGGGAGGAGGCAAGCAGACGGGACGAGCCAGGGTTCCCGCCCACACTGGCCGCACCAGACGCAGTAGTGCCACGTCGTAGTCATGCGTCTCGTCGTCGTAGTAATGATGCAGGTGGATTTGAGAGACACGCGCCACTTCCTCCGTCTGACTGTTGCCGGAGAGACGGAGTTTTCCCAGGTACACCGTCCACACTGTCGGATTAAACAGCCTGAGAGAAGCGGTAACACAATGATTGAGCCGGACAAAACAGATGGAGAGAAAGATCAAAGAAAAAAAAAGAAAGAGCAGATAGTTTTGGAACTTGAGAATTCTGATCAAACGTAACACGGATGTGAGAGTTACCTGTCGTCATAGAAACAGTGAGCTGCAGACACCACCCACTGGGCGGACACTAACGCCCCCCCACATATGTGCCGCCCACTGATTTGCAGGCTGGCCTGCCATGGCCACTCCCCCTCTGCTGCATTAGTCCCGCCCACCACACGACTGCTGAACAGCCTCAGGCCACAGTCTACAGAAAAAAGAACGGGAATCAACATCATCACTTCTGACACACACACACACACACACANTCCCCCTCTGCTGCATTAGTCCCGCCCACCACACGACTGCTGAACAGCCTCAGGCCACAGTCTACAGAAAAAAGAACGGGAATCAACATCATCACTTCTGACACACACACACACACACACACTGTCTTTCTTACCACAATTTTTCTCATCTGATTCATCTGGACAGTCTGTTATAAAATCACATTCTGGGTTTGGTTTCTTCAGACATGTTCCATCTTCGCACACATACGTCACGTGAGAACACGCTACGCCTGCGGACACATGTTGCAAGAGTGTGTTTATGTGTGTCTCCGTGAATGCTGATGTAGACACCAGCTCCCCGTGACACAGAAATGGAGTAGTAGTAAATGTGTGTGTGTTACCATGTGTGCAGTTTTGCTCATCACTGCCCTCGCTGCAGTCCAGATGCTGGTCACACACTTTGTAGTAGTCAACACAGCGACTGTCCTCAGAACACTGGAACTGAGCAACACACACTGCACACACACACACACACACACACACACACACACACACACCAAAACATTTCTCAGAAGGTAACTAATGACGTCCTATGTGTGGCTGGGCAAGTGACGTCTCTCACGCACCCACACACACACACTCACTGCCTGTGACATTTAAACTTCCTCCCAGAAATCCCCAGAAGTGGAAATAAACGTGTAATTACCACAGTTTCTTTCATCTAGTCCACTGGGGCAATCGACAATACCATCACACGCTGGCACACACAAACCACTGGTGCTACACAACACCTGCCCCGGACATGCTGAGAGAGAACGAGAGACAGAAAGAAAGAAAGAGAGAGAAAAACAGAGTAGAGAGAAAGAGAGAGGGGGGGGGGTAGAGAGAGGGGAGAAAGAAAAAGAAAGAGAGAGAGAGAGAGAGAGAGAGAGAAAGAGAGGGGTGGGGTAGAGAGAGGAGAGAAAGGAAGAGAGAGAGGGGAGAAAGGGAGAGAGGGAGAGAGAGGAGATTGTTATAAACTAATAAACGTATAAACTAAACTTGTACCGAAGTGTATGCAGTGCTTAAATGTTAGTAATTGTTAGTACATGATCGTTACTTACGCTCAGACTGGTTAAAGATGCTGAACTGGACCTGTAAACCGGGACCGGTGAGTGACACCTCTGACGTCATGGTAACGGTGACAGTCGACGACAACAGGTAGATTCTTTCAGCGTAGGGGTGAAGAGCTCGAGCACCGCACAGCCTGCACACACACACACACACACACACATCATCATCATCACACATCAGATTACCCCCTCACACATGCACACACACACACTATCACACCTGATGACAACCCGACCTGCGGTTCTGGACGGTCCATCGGCCCTGAGTGCAGGTCTGACTGTAGCTCGCCCGGCTCAGCTCGTAGCCTTCAAACGCAAGAGTCAGGCCNACACACACACACACACACACTATCACACCTGATGACAACCCGACCTGCGGTTCTGGACGGTCCATCGGCCCTGAGTGCAGGTCTGACTGTAGCTCGCCCGGCTCAGCTCGTAGCCTTCAAACGCAAGAGTCAGGCCAAAGTCTGGAGACGGAAGCTACACACACACACACACGGTGAGCAGGATGTGTGCACAAGACACACACTTTTTCTCTCCGACATAAATTCGGTATACTACAAAATATAAAACACAAAATAGGAGCTATAAGAATTGTACATAAACTTGGGTTCCGTGACCATACACATGAGTCAAAAATCTCACATTCTTAAGTTGCACAAACTATGGGAATTTAAAATTGTGTTTATGTTCAATGTTAAAAACAAATTGTTGCAGGAGGGAATACAAAAATTGTTTCATGAAAGAAATGTGGACTATAGTTTAAGAGGCAAGTCAAACTTAAAAGTGCAATAAACACGCACCACCAAAAAGAGTTTCTGTTTGACTAGAAACGGAGTAAAATTGTGGAAAAATTTTAAGAAAGAGGTAAAGCAATGTACGAACTCAAAACATTTCAAACATAAATATAAAAAGGACATTTATTCGAACTACATTAAAAACGCGGAATAATTTTGTCAAATTTTTGTCATAGATATATTTTGTATCAAGGGTTGAAGTTAATTTATGATGTTTCTGTGGATACAGTCTTTATGTGTTGAAGTGGAATATAAAAGGGGGCGGGACTATATAAGTTGTACTTCTTTCTACTCCTTTTCAAGCATGTATTATGGAAAGGAACAATATGACTGTACTATTATTATTATGTGTGACTATTATACAGACTATTATTATTATATTGTGGTTTTATGCTGTTATAATTTGTTATGTATACATGTTTTAATGAATAAACAAATAAAAAAGTTACAATAAAAGTCCAAGTGCAGTTGGTGTCAGGAGGGTAGTAACTGGGGTAAAACGGGGTCCGTAGAACTCCCTGAACTCCTTCTGTTCGCTCCAACAAAAAACTGCCGGAACATTCTGCAAGGCAGTAGAACTATCAGACATTCTTATCCAGATGATTAGTAATGATCAGAAGGTGTGTGGGGCTTGATTCTCACCCTGATTGGGTCGGGTCCGGGCCGTCAGGGAAAACGGATCTTTGTAGTTGTACAGGCCCAGTTTCCACACCACCGTCATCCAGTCAGCAGACGACAAGAGCTGCACCGTCTTCTCGTGTCTGCTGCAGCCGTACAGACTGAGAGAGAGAAAGACGAGGAGAAAAACACACAAAGAGAAAGATAGAGAACGAAAGAGAGAGAGAGAGAGAGAGAGAGAGAGAGAGAGAGAAAGAAGAGGAAAAACAGGGAAATAGTAAGAAAGGTAAGAGAGAGTACGAAATAGAGAATAGTAAAGAAAAAGAGAGAGTAAGAAATGAGAAATAAAAGAATAGTAAGAAAGGAAATAGTAAGAGAGAAGAGGTGAAAGATAGAAAAGAAGAGAGAGGGGTAAAGAGAGATAGTGTTAGACAGAAAAGGAATAAGATAGAAGAGAGAGAGAGAAAGCAGAGAAAGAGAAAACAGCAGAAAGTTTAGCGAGAGAAAGAAAGAGAGAAAAATCAAAGTAAAAGGCCAAATAGATTTAAGAAATAGAGAAAGGAGAAAGAGAAATAAAAGTGATCAAGAAAGAGAATGGTTGAATGAGAAGAGTAGGAGGAGAGAAAGTGAAAAAGTCATAGAGTTTAAAAAGAAAAAGAGAGCGACGGCATGAGAAACAGACACAGGAGAGAATGAGAAAGGTGAAAAGAGAAAGAAAAAGAGAGAGGGAGAGATGAAGAGAAAGACAGGGGAAGGGGAGAGAAAAAGTAGAAAGTGAAGACAAGAGAAAAAAATTGAGCAAAACAGAGAGAGGGAGAGAAGAGAAGACAGGGAGAGATGAGGAGAACGACAGGGGCAAGATGAAATGTAGAGAGTAAGGACAAGAAAAAAAGAGAGAAAGAGAGAGAGTCAGACACACACACACACACACGGTTCTAAGATGACAGTCTCTGGCTCACGAGGTGATGAGTCGGGCGTCTGTGGGCGTGAGCGAGTCGTAGATGATCAGTCTGTCCCGACACTCGGACAGGAGCCAGTCGACTCTCAGCTCCAGTCTCCAGCCCTCAGGGGCCTTCAAGTGCCACAGACACGAGGATCGCTGAGGGTCCGGGCCCTCCAGGACCACCGGCTCCTCAGACGCCAGCGCACTGAAGCGGTAACAGTCTGAGACAAACAAAAAGCAAAAAAGAAAAAATAGAATAGAAAAAAGGATGGAGAGAATGGGGGTGGATAGACAAGTATGCAGAAAGAAAGAGAGAGAGAAAGATTCCGTGTTGGTATTATCTTTTATCATATTTAAAATCTATTCATAACAACACATTTACTTATTTTTTTCAATGTGTCTGTGTCACAATGTGTCCAGATCATTCATTGCCAATTGTCAAATTAAATCGTCAAAAATGGTGTCAATGATTATAAATGACAAAAAAATGTAAATAATAATACATTAGAAGGCAATAAAATCTGAGTTATTTAGGGAGTTATAGAACGTTCAACAGAAAAGAAAATATTTCATACCAAAAGTAGCTTGAAAAATGTCTATAACTTTGTGGTTGGTTTCTGTAAACGGAAACACAAACGAAAACACAAATGAACAGGTGTGGGCGGGGGAAGAGTCAGAGTGATTGACAGGTGTCGGTGCAGGTGATTGACAGGCACCGGTGAGTGTGAAGGAGGGTAGATGCAGCTGGAGACCCTGGACACTGCAGACCATCTGCGCGTCACTGCAGCGCTGCAGCTCTCTCCACAAGCTCCCGTTCACCCGCTGCAGGTCCAGCGCGGTCACGTGACTCACCGGAACCCACAGCTGCAGCCAGAAGTGTGCCACCACACTCCCCTCTCTACACACACACACCAGAGGTGTAAAGTACTTGAGGATACTTTAGGATATTTTTGTACATTTTGTAAATATTTTTTCACTTATTAGTATTTTTGGCTACATTGTACTTGTGCTGAGTATCAAAAGTGACTTTTAAATTCACGCATTCCCAATATATTTACGCAATCAATAAAGTACAAGTACTACTACAAGTACAAATACTATGCTCAGTGTTTCAAAATCAAAATTGTGTTCGTATTTTTTTTGGAATCAATTGTATTATACTTATGCATACATATTATATACTTACAATACACAATGTACAAAAAAATTCTAAAGTATACTCAAGTACTTTACACCCCTAACACACACACACTCCGACATTGACATAAATACAAAACAATGCATTCTCTCCAATCTCCCCTTAACTCCTACCATCAAATGACCCGCCCCACTTCACCCCGCCTCCTTACACTAAAACTCTAGAACTCCATCTTCACCCTCATCAAAGTGGTGGGGCCAAGAAAACGGTCCACACAAGTACTGGAAGGGCCCCAATTTACTATATAAACCTAGCATTTGTGGTCCCCACTTTGACCTAAATGCTTGTAAACACCACACACACACACACTCACCCGAACGCAAACACTCCCGTTGAATTATAATATCGACACAAATCCGTCGACTTCACAAGCTTCTCAACCTAAACAGCACACAGATTGAGACATATACAATCGAGTAAAAGGTTGCACAGTAAAGATAGTTCCAGCCCGACCATGTTCTGTACGGCCGCGGACTCCCGTCTGAACTCGGAGCTCTGGTGACTCGACAGACTCTCAGAGAAGTTCTTATTCAGCAGGCGAACTCGGCCGGTGTAGCGCTGAGAAACCCGAGGCTCAAGAGCCCAAACCCGGTACTCTAGAGGGGGGGGGGNAGACATATACAATCGAGTAAAAGGTTGCACAGTAAAGATAGTTCCAGCCCGACCATGTTCTGTACGGCCGCGGACTCCCGTCTGAACTCGGAGCTCTGGTGACTCGACAGACTCTCAGAGAAGTTCTTATTCAGCAGGCGAACTCGGCCGGTGTAGCGCTGAGAAACCCGAGGCTCAAGAGCCCAAACCCGGTACTCTAGAGGGGGGGGGGCAGACAGAGAAGTTTTTTTTTAACAATACTCTATTCCAGTTTCAACTCAACCAATCACATCTACAGTTTATGGAGACAAACAATATGAGGTCAATCAAGCAAATTGACAGACAGAGAGAGATAAAAAAAGACGAAAGGAGAGAGAGAGAGAGAGAGAGAGAGAGAGAGAGAGAGAGAGAGAGAGAGAAGGAGAGAAAGAGGGTGATAGAGAGGGAGAGAGCCGAGAAAGAAAAAGCGAGAGAGGTGTCAGAGGATGCAAGAGAATCAGAGAAAGAAGAGAAATATCAAGACAATATCAAAAATTATGAAGACAGTGAGGAAGAGATGGAGAGAGGGAGGGAGAAGTAAGACGATGGAATCCAAGAAAATTGAATTCAGTAGCTTCAGACTGATTAAAAGCTTTATCTTTGTGGCTCACTGCTATCTCACTAACCATTGAGGTTTACATTTAAATATCCTTTTCTCACCCAAGAAGTACCACAGAAGAGCTGAAGATCCCGCAAGGACGAGGACGATGAAGGCAACCACCAGAACAATCAGCCATTTCGGAAACCGGCTTTTAATGACGGGATCCGTTAGATGCACCTGCGGAACAGGAATGCAAACAGGTTGTGTGTGTGTGTGTGTGTGTGTGTGTGTGTGTGTGTGTGTGTGTGTGTGTGTGTGTGTGTGCGTGCGTGCGTGAATCACACGTGCTTATCTCGTACCGTTTTAGGCTCTTGATATGGATCCGGCTGGAACCCGTTGCGGAGCTCCATCATCCACTGAACTCTTACCTCAGCGTCATCTTAGTCTTTAAGTCACAACTCAAGAACATATATTGGATTTGAACGATGTTTCCAATCAGGGTCGGTTCATCTCGTGGTGCTGGGAGAGAATCTGTCGCTTGGTCGCTGTGTTTGCCCGTTCAAAGTCCACAGTGGGTCAATATCTCTGGACGCTCGCGGACGCTTTACGGACATAAAACCATCGCGCGCGCNCCAGGGTAGGTGTCGAGTAAGCCCATCCAGGACTGATAGAACACACAGGATGTTAACACCAACACTGACTAAAACCCACCGACACTTTGACAGCAACTGACCGAAGGATCTTTCTGCTGGACGCCTGGGCTCTTGAAGAGTCTGGACGGGTCTGGTATGTACTCGGTGCGAGTTATTGAGACCCTGCAGCACGAACAAACAAAGTCCAACGTGATGGGTCAACTCTCGTGAGGAGTGTGTTGATCTTTACTCACCACTTGACCGTTGTGCATTTAANGATTGGTCAAGTACTTGGACATCAACACTTGGTTTGAATCAGTCCTCCAAAAAGTTCAACGCAAATTCAAAGACTTCAACACTGGAGCCATATCATCACTGCCGAGCCAATGTGGATGCCAGTTCTCATGACTGATCCTTGATCAGTTGCACAGGCATGTAATCATCTCCTGCAGGTTTGAGTGGTCCATAGCAGCTGGACTGCAGATCTGCCAGGTTGAACAATGTGAAGAGGTGGTTGCTGGGTAGCAGTGCGGGAAGAAACAGAGGCAAGGGCGGCAAAACTATGGGATCCAGAGAAGAGGGCAGCTCCAGCTCCTCCATACTGTCCTCAGCTGCTCCGTTGAAGCCCGAGTCTGGACTCTGCGTGTCCCGACGAAGGTTTTCCAGAGTTTTCGTATGGTTCTCATCTGTGTGAGGGACACTGGTATCGTTCTGTGCAGTCGGAATCTGCTCCTTTACTGCCCCCGGAGGCCCGTAGGAGTCATGTCCGGTTTTGGATTGGCCGGATCCGCTGGCGTTTGATGACAAGAAGTAGGTTGAGTTTGAGAAGTTGGACGACTGGGTGTCTGCATCACACGGTTCCAGCAGTTTCTCTGAACTGAGCGAGTGACGGGCGTCGTGAAGCTTTACCACCTCAACCGGACTGATGACCTCTGTGTCCATACCAGGGTAGGTGTCGAGTAAGCCCATCCAGGACTGATAGAACACACAGGATGTTAACACCAACACTGACTAAAACCCACCGACACTTTGACAGCAACTGACCGAAGGTTCTTGCTGCTGGACGCCTGGGCTCTTGAAGAGTCTGGACGGGTCTGGTATGTACTCGGTGCGAGTTATTGAGACCCTGCAGCACGAACAAACAAAGTCCAACGTGATGGGTCAACTCTCGTGAGGAGTGTGTTGATCTTTACTCACCACTTGACCGTTGTGCATTTAACGAAAATCATCAAGGTCATGAAAGCAATTACAATCAAGGTTGCGAGAGAGACTCCGATGAGATGAGACATTCCGTCCAGCCCAAAGATCTGGAGTGGAGAAGCTGAAGGTGTGGGCAGCAGGTCTCCCACCTCGGACCTCCAGATGTATTTGTGGCTCCAGTCGCTCCACACAGCTGCTTTAACATCGCCTTTGATTCGAACCCGAACCTCATACTCCTGGTGTAAGTGAAGCTGTTCCCGTGGAATCGTAAACTGGTAGACAATCCCTGAGATGCTCACAGTCTGCTCAGGGAAGAACAACAGCATGAGCAATAAACAAAAGCATGAACAACAGGATGAGCATAATAACAGCATTAAGATCTTGTGATCGAGAGAGAGAAAACAAAAGAACGAATTCATTGAAATATACTCACAGGAAGTGAGAGAGAGACTGGGAAAGAAAGGGAGAAAAAAACAGAGTGAGAGTAACACTGACAAGGAGTGAGAGAGACACTCTCGGATAAAGAAGATGAGCAGCACTAGAAAGGGAAAGATACAGAAAAGGAAAGGGAAAGTGAACGAGAAAAAAAAATACAGTAAAGTTCTCACTCTCTGGACCCCGAGAAAGTCTCGGAGCTCAAGCTGAGTTTCCCAGTCTAAGTATTTACTCTCACATCTCCAGGAGACTGTAGAGTTGTGAACTTCCACCGCTTGGGGAGGAGCCAGTTTCACCACTGTAAACACACACACACACACACACAAGAAATAAAAAATCATGGATGCTAGTAGCAGAACAAGTCTAGCAAACTCTCCAAAATCCACATAAAATGTCCATCATGGTCAAAACTAGAAGAGACAAACCTAGAAGTCACGTTGACTGAATCACTTCTGTGCAACGTTTCACTTGAAGATTGAGAATGGGATGAGCCTTATCTGCTCAACTCACCGCTGTGCTTGGCCACAACCTCAGGGATTTCGGCCATTATGTGGTTGTCACAGAGAACCTTCTGCTGAAGTTTGGAGTTTTGAGTTATCATGACACCCTGCATAAGGAGAGAAACACTCAGACTCTCAAGGAACCAATGGAGGAACACACCTCACCTCATAAACCACCGTGGCTGAGAGAATGTTGGACTGGGCCGGGTCAGAAGTCATCTCAGATTCCTTTGGAAAACTTCTAATCCTGGAATCAACCAGATAGAGAAGTTAAAAAAGTATCAACTCAAAGCAGAGAAGAACTTCCATTCGCTCCACTGCTGTGTAGAAGAGGAAGTAGAAACCACAAGTTAAATCCATCTCTGAGGTCAGTGTTTCGATGTCTGAAAGAGTGACTGGGTGAGATATTCTTGCACTTTTCATCTTCGTGTTTCTTGAACCAGCGTTATAAAACCTGTTTGTAGGATTCTCTTATACGTACTTTGACACTGTGACGTGCAGGAAACATCTGACATCAGGACGGAGCCGCACGTCAGAGATGTTCCACACACAGGTGACGATGTTTTTAAAGTTATTATGACACTTCAGACCTGTGAGGAAACATGTATGTGTATCAACGACGAGTTGCCAGGGCCTTCAAAGCCTGAAAATATCTAAAACTATGTTTTTCCCAAAATTACAAAAATTAATCTTCCAGCTTCCAGTCGATGCGTTTCCAAGCAAACGTCAAATCAGCCTCACCTCTGGCTTTCTAACTACAGAATAGTTTCTATAATATAGTTTTTCTTCAACCAATCAGATTTTGAGCTACGTTCTGCCAGGCTGGGCATTGTCGTGGAAGACCAGATTCTGATGCTTTTATTAGTTTCAATGAGGATTGAGAGGGACTTTGTGATGTCGCTGAAAGTGCACGGATAATTTCTACGGACGAGTTATTTAACGGTTTTTGAGAAACGAAAGGAGGAAGAGCAGTTTTGGCAATTTTAGGAAAAGCGACTTTTCTTGTCTGAGGTTGTTGTTCATTTCTCTGCGTCTCGATGCTGTTGGCGGATGAGACATGACTTTTGCTTTAAAGAAAGACACCTGAAAGTTCTCACTGTTGTGGGTCGCAATTATCAGTGTAATGTAATTTTGGCAGTGCTACAGTAAAGTAATGTAGTATTGAATCTCACAATGCCTATGAACTTAACAAAAATACTCAGTCTGACGTTCACAGAAGTTTGTATGTGTGACACTGTTGTGGAAACAAATGACGGGGTTAATTAATCAACCAATTGCCAGTTATCATGTATCATCTATCTATCTATCTTACCATTACATTTACAAAAACAAATGACATGTAATAGCATAATATTCCATGCATATATCAAAATGCAAACTAGTTTTTAGAATTCTAGTTGCAGACTGGTTGCAATAAACGAAGTTGCACTATTCAGACTTAATATTACAAGTTCGACTGACTCAATTTTCTCAGAGTTGAAAAAAAAAAAACATTTTCTTAAAGTGGAGTCAACAAATAAATTTTTTGTAACCTCAAATCTCTGTAATAACATGTAAAGCTCAGATCCAAACTCTTAAATATAAGCCCTGTAATCCCACAAAATATGCCAGAAGAAGAAAGGAAATTACTTGCAAATATTTCGCTAAATCACAATTAAGACAATAAATCCACAGTTATTCTTTAAATTCCATAACACAAGATACAACCGTTTAAACTTGATTAAAAAGCACATGAACTCTGACCTTGACTAGTCAAAGCTGAATTCACCAGTGACAGCATCACCGTCACCCACCCCAGCAGACCCAGCTTCATCTCAACACGCGTTCACCTGAAGACCTGATGTAGAGAGAAAGAACTCTGCACTCACACAACCGCTCAACCTGAGAGATTCACAATGACACTCACCGCGCAGATGAAGCAGATCTTCAGAATCAGACCATCAGCCTGGTGAGAGACGGAGAGAGAGAGAGAGCGAGGTGAAAACAGAAGACAGAATGAAGACACATACAAGTGTGAACTTCACTATCATCTCAACTCTTCACTTCCTCATCTCTGACTTCACC
>SOMO01000172.1:159560-171017 GCA_028128575.1 Paedocypris carbunculus
CATACATTTGTGTGCACAATCGCACCGCTAGCACTCGTTTCTCCTCTCGGACGGTTGTGTGCACCTGCTGTAAGACACAAAACCTGAACGTGACTATAATTACGCGCTGATCCATCTTTGACCCAGAAATGCGGAGTAAACAGAGATTGGCATTGTGGCCGGAGCAGAATCATGTAGCGGTAAAATAGAGACGCTCATTGTGTGAGGAAATGTCACACCTGACCCAGAGCGAAGCGGCCGCGGGTGAAGCCGCAGAGAGAAGTGTTAAGTGTCGCCATTGTCTCGCGGGCTTGCCAACACTCTGAAGCGGTAAAGTGAGCCCCATCACTGTTCTCCGGTGATAAAGGCTGGCGCAGATAATCTTCCAGTGGAGTGTGGAGTAGAATGACAGAAAACTCTCTATTCACCCGTCAGTTTATAACTCCACACCCTGAAACACATCCACACGCCATAATACAGCTACAGGCCTTCAGCCTTCAGTCCAGCACAGCAAACCAGTCTCTGCTGAAGACCACTGAAGACTGATGATAGGACTATTAGGATGGAAGAGAGAGAGAGAGAGAGAGAGAGGATAGATACATGGATAGATAAATGAATGGTTAGATAGATAGATAGATAGATAGATAGATAGATAGATAGATAGATAGATAGATAGAACAGATAGACAGATAGATAGACGGGCAGATAGATAGATATATAGATGGATGGATGGATGGATGGATGGATGGATGGATGGATGGATAGACACAAGTAAACAGATACATTTGGAAAGACAGGCGGATCGATAGATTGATGGATAGATGGATAGACAGACATGTAAATGGGTACAGTCAGAAAGACAGACAGATATAGAAAGAAAGACACAAAGAGACGCCGTTAAATAGGAGTGACAGATTGATAAACAGGCAGAAACAGGCTGATAGTCAGAACTATAGATTGACAAACAGGCAGGCGAACAAACAAATTGACAGACAAACAGAGAGATAGACAGACAGACAGACAGACAGAAAGTCAAAAGGCCAGCTGGAGACACACAGATAGAAAGATAAGCAGACTCTCTCTCTCTCTCTCTTAACACGATGTGTCAACAGGCCTTTGACACGTCATTTAAGAGCAAACATCAGTCCAATAAGCAGTCGATGTGGCACGCGTGACATTTTCAGCAGGAAATGCCTTCCATTCCTGAAAGTTCCCCTGCCGCTGCGTTCGCTCGCTGTTTCTCGTGTTGAACATCTCGTGTTCTTTTCTCACTCTGCGTGCGACGTTAAATCCCAACTTCCTGCTTGTGATGGCCCTCTGACATCACGGGTTATAAGGGAAACCACCACGTAATTTTTCGTGTGGAATAATTCGCTTTTCTACCGTTCTGTGTTTTCCCAACAGGACAGATAATAATTGGGAGATTGTGAAATATTAAACGGCTTTGGGAAAAATAAACAAACAGAGAGTGAAATGACAGTGAGACAGGAAATAATCCAAAGTTCCGAGCGACATGCGTGTGTGTAGCCGTGTGTACGCAGGTGTGTGTGAGCATTTTCAAAAGAAGGAAATCAACGACAGAAACACAGCGTTGTGTTTTATACTTGCCAATCAGCATTTCTCAAATGTTTTACTTCTATTAATTTTACTTCTGAAAAAAAGTTCCCCTAAGATGGAACAAAACAAACACAGAACATAAAATATCTCGTTTATCACTGAAGATGTTTTAATTTTAATCTGTGACTGCAATTTCAGGAGTATTTCTTCTTATATACTAAACATTTAAATTAATACAGAAGCATCAATGTTGTTTTACGGGGCGTGTTTAACTCTGTGTAGTGTTTAACTCTGTTTTCAACTCTGTGTAGTGTTCAAGTTAGTGTAGTGCTCAACTCTGTGTAGTGTTTAACTCTGTGTTCTACTCTTTGTAGTGATTATAATTCTGTGTAGTGTTTAATTCTGGTTACTGTTCAACTTTGTATTTAACTCTGTGTGTTTTTAACACTGGAATGTGTTTAAAACCGTGTAGTGCATAATTCTGTGTAGTGTTTTATGTAGTGTTTAACTCTGTGTAGTGTTCAACTCTATATTTAGCTTTGTGTTTAACACTGTGTAGTGTTTTTAATTATGTGTAGTGTTTAACTCTGCGTAGTTTTTAACTCTCTGTAGTGTTCAACTCTGTGTTTTGTTTAACTCTGTATTCAACTCTGTGTAGTGTTACACTCTGTGTTGTGTTTAACCCTGTGTAGTGTTAACACTCTGTGTAGTGCTCTTTGGTGTGGTAAGTAAAAGTTATGATTTCTGCTCCAAGAGCTCATCTCTACAAGTTATTTTGTAATAACCGCTCAAACACTATGATTATAAGAACAGTTGTGTTATATGTGTTTGTGTTTCAAACAATAAAAATACTAATGATATTTTTCTGCAATGTGTAGTACATCTCATCATATCTGGTGATGTCTACTTTTCAAGCGCACCATTGCTTTCTGCAGATACATTTATTTATGTATTAAATTACTGTGTGTAATCCCCCCCCCATTTTGGATAAATGCATATGTCATTATTTTTAAATCAAATAAGAAGCTCACAATTAAAAAAAAATTGAATCCATGCACTGAATACATTTCCCAAACTAACCACACAATATTAGGTCCCACAAACGGTTAAAAATCAGAAATATGGCTGTGGAATATGATTCAACTTTCAAGGCCAGCAAGAATGTAATAAAAAAATGAAAAGCAAACACACACACACACACACACACACACACACACACACACACACACACTCACTCAGGAGTGCAGGAACAAAGCTGTCCATTGTTGTGCTGGAATTGGAATGTGTGTCAGTCTATGTCAGAGGTTGGGTGGAATTTGCTTTTACACGGAGACAAAAGACGGACTATGACTGAGTGAAAGTCGAGGCGGGATGAGGAGCCGGCCAGCGAAACGCTGCAGCAAGCCGGCCACTAATATACCGTAGTATGCTATATTTAACTAATATACCTACTTTATTTAAAACGTACTGTTCACAGGGGAAACCGTCTCCAAGCAGCTGTACAAAACAAAAACAAATAAACAAACAAACAAACATTTGTATTGCATAATAATTTGCAGATGCATCTTTCTTGAGAAACATATATTTGTTCTGGAAACCGTCAGATCTCACAATGATTGACAGTTGGTGTAATACATCCATTTTCTGGAACTGTTGTGTTTCCTGCTCAGTGTTTTCCTCTGCAACGTGAATTCTCGGGTAGAATAGAATCTTTAGTATGTGATGCTGTGGGGATGTTTCAGTGCATCAAGATCAGTGAACTTGATTTGGTTCGACATTTTACCCTCCAGCACGATAATGACCCCATCTTACCTGCCTTCTGGTGTAGAAAGACGCCCAAATGAGAAAAGTGCTTGTACTAAAAGCTCCAAACTAAAAATAAATACATCTTAATAATCAACACAGGTACTTTTCAAAGTGCTATATGGTCTTTTAAAACGACAACAAAAACCCTTGCATTTTTGTAGAACTAAATTGTAACTAATTGTAGAACAATGTATAGGATTTTAAGAGAGCCAAACACAGTAGAGCAGGTCAGAAGCTTTACGTCTCCTAGCCTCCACATCTACCATCAGGCTGTCCAACTCATCAACTCCACATAATCCACAAATCATATNTTGTGCTCTGTGTTTAATCCATCAAGATGGTGAAGTGTATGACGTGTGTTTTTTGTGGCACACCGGGTGCAGATTGGGCTCAGTGTCTTAATAAATATGTTTACATAGAATATATTTGTTTATAGAGCATATTTGATTCAATAGATCAAATTCAAGCCTGAAAGCTAAAGCAGCGATGCATTTTTAAGACACCGACATGCTCAGCAAAATGTGTGTATTTATTGTTGATGAATAAATTAACAAAGTGTGTATGCAACAAGTGTATGTTTGTCATATGTGTGTTTCGAACAACAAAAGTCATGGCACTTGCTGCTTGTAGCTTTATCACTAAGTACATTGTCCTACACATTTGCGTTTTGTGTTTCCTCATGAGCAGCGGTGGGGCAGTGGGCAGCGAGAAGGACCCGTTTGAGACCTGACGTGCGAGTTCAAGGCCCGGTCGGGTGCTTGTGTGGGTTTTCTAAGCAAGCTCTGGTTTCCTCCCAACTGGCTTTAAGAAAAGGTGAGAGAGTGTGTGCGGATGTGTGTGTCTTTCACTCTGTAAACAGGTCTCAAACAGGTCCTTCTTGCTGTGAGGTGACGCCGTTACCCACTCTCTCTGACTCTTGATTTAAAAAGCGGTAAAAAACGAAGATGGACTGATCAAGTAGGGTACACATACAGATCTATTATTCCCTGAGATTGTCTCACGCATGAGATCTGAATGGTCTGGTCTGATCTGAATGTGATGCACTGATTTTTTTTGGTCACAAATTACATCTTAGTGGAATTACAGATGAGAACAGTTTGATGGACTTATTGAAAATATAATGTAAAATATATTAACATTTTTTTCTGTGGAGTCAAATAGGCAAATGAAGGCAAATGTTTATAGACAAAGGTGTACTTGTCTTATAAACAAATCAGACACAACGGGTTTTTTGAGTTGTGAAAAGGAAACGAAAAGTGAATTCCCTTCATCAGTTTTTTTTTCCTAATTCAGAACAAATTACGCGAAAGTACATTAAAGCGGAAGTTTGCGTCATTGAGATTTTCCGCGAGAGAGATTTTCCCCTGCTACGGCTACAAAAAACAATGCCGACATTTTTTTTGTATAAAATCCACTGTTAAATAAAATAAGAATAATGTCTCGAACTTGAATTGTATCGCGTATGGCAACGTTCTTACAATAAATGACAGCTCGGAGCCATTTGGATCCTACACTATAATAGTCAAAACCTGTTGCGTCCGGAGTGTCCGTAAGTTACGTCAGCAACCGCCTGCCGTCCGATTGGACATGGAAGGAAACGGGCGGAGCTTAGATTGTTGAATAAAACCATAGAGATGAATCTTAATACGCAGTAAACCTCAGAACAGAAAGGAGAACGGAGTGTGCGACGCATCAGTCTCTTTCACGGACTACCCAAACCAGGACATTTAATTTTTGATTAAACGCGTCCCATTCCAAGACACTGTGAAACATTCTTCGTTCATCGGTACTTTTTTTTTAAAAGCGGAGATGTTGAAACTTTACCTCATGTTAGTTTTGTTGGCGGCTGCTGTATTCGCAGAATCGGTAAGTTGAAATTGTATTTAACTTAAACGTGTTTTACTCACACTGGGTTCAAAATATACTCTAACCGTTGTTTATGTCCAACATTTGGTCCAAACCCGAGCGGCCTCGCGAAATTCCACGATACATTTTGGTCACGCAACTTCGCGAGACGAGCGCTAGCTAACGCGCTAGCTCTGACAGCTAACTTGTTGGGTCAACACAAGCCGTTTGTGCGTTAACTTGTTAAACATTAATACATGTAAGTTGAAAGTCAAACTGGGGCTTGGAAGTATGACGCGCGGTGTATTGTCAAATCTTTAGACTAGTCTCGGCCTGTTTTCTTTAAACCTCGCGCGTGCTTCTGTGGTTTCTCTGGGTGTGTGTAAGTGTGTGTTCAAACTTTTTCTCTCTCGACTCGCCAGGTTCATTCTTGAGGGTTGAGTAACCTAATGAGTGCCAAAGTCCCAGTCAGAGTTTGTCATTGCTGAAGAATGTGTGTTTGATTAGAGGGGATTAATTCCACAATTATGGTTTAGTCCATGTGGTTTCCTTTTCCATCTGCTCGTGGAGTCACTTGCTGGTGCACCTGTGAATGGGATGCCTTGGCTTTGTGTTCACCCTGCTTTCATAATGCAAAAGAATAGCTGGCCGCAGATGTCTTTGGAGCCGAAATAGAAGACAAATGCCACCCAGTGTGCTTGGTCAGCCAGCCACACACACACACACACACACGTCAAAATGCAAATTTGTTGAGCCTAAACCTTCTGTTTTCTCCCAGACTTTGGAACTGCGTCACTACCGACTTTCATCTTCTTCGTAACGTGTGTTATCACAAAACGGCCATCTCTCAGTTGTTTTTCTCCTCTCCTGGCTTGTTTGGTGTGTTGATCGCTTATACATCTCCACCCATGTGATTTGAATATGGGAATGTGTGTGCTTGGAAAACCATGTCAAAGATGGATGCGGCATTCCTCAAAATCATGAGGAGGTGTCTGTGCGCCTTTCATCCCCCTCCCGCTCCATTCTTTTGCGTTTTTCTGAGGAATTTGACCCCTTCTGACCTTGACCGGCCTTCTTTTGGGATTTCACACACTTCGGTGGATTTAAATGGTTCACCTCTTTTATCCAGGACCCTCTTCTTCAGCCACTGGACAAGTGTGTGGCTTAGACTCAACATGACCCGAAACACTCTATAACTTAGTATGCGTTATTGATTTTGGGAAGGCTTTGGGAATGTCTTGGCTTCAGGCGATGGGATGTTGCTTGGTATAGTTTTTAATCACATATTTAGCATCTCTTGAAAAACATCCATCCATCCTCACCCTATCTTGCTAATGATTTTGTTATGAATTAGTCATGAGGCGATTTGCATTCAAATTAGTTTGCTTGTTTGTTTATTCTGGTTTTTGGACAGGATGCTAAAAGGCAAAGCGGTGAACATGATACTTTCACCACATAGTGATAATGATTCCAGCATTGCTGTCCACTGGCCTATTAAATCGCTTTTGAGGATGGAATGTTGGCACGAAGCTAGGGTCTTTTATTTGCTGCTTGGGTAATAGAAGTCGAGAATTCGAGTTATTACAGCAACTCTGCTTGTAAAAGCAATGGTTTTATTTCAACAATGCGTAGCCAGATGCCTGAAAGCTTATGCGTTCTAGAATATCTTGAGGCCGTGGTGAGGGAAGCTTGTCGTAGTCATTTTCCAGAAGCCTCACAATTCCAGTTTTGTAGGTTTGTCGCAGTATAACTGAAAACCTTCTGGCTTTTGGTTCTGTCTTAATGATGTTTCATCTCTCCTTTTTTCATTCATCGTTTTCATGTCACATTCACTAGTTTTGAAACCAATATTTGACCTGTGCTGTTTTTCTGCCGGTTTTCTTTCCCTCGGAGCTGCTCCCTCCCCCTAAACAACAACACTTCCCTCGAGCCTTTTGCCGTTTTAAATGTTTGTTCTCCTGAAAATGCCTTTTCATCAGATTAACACGTGGCTTAAAGAAAGCTTGTTTGATGACTTTTAAAAAGTTTTGTTTTGTGATGTGTGAGCTTTAATCCAGCAGCTCGGATCTTTTGTATAACAATTTTGTAGTGTTTTCTAATCAAATTGTGTCTTGGTTTTGGACAGACCGGTTCCGTACATGCATTTTTCACATTGAAAACAGACTTTCAGTTAAAATACCAACTGTGATGAATATTGTTAACTACTTGACTAGAAAAAGCAGCCTTTAATTTCTTTAACTATTTTTAACTGTATTTAACCAATTAGCCCCCAATTTACATTACTGATTGGTTTAAATCAAGCAGTGTGATTTTTAGTTAATTGTGAAAGGTCTCATTAAGGTACCATTGGTAAAAGAAAGAATGAGAAAACGAAGTGCAAAGACTTTATTTAGTCATGGTACCGGAAGCGTCTGGACTGGTTTCCTACACATGCTGTTGCTTGAGGGCTTTGCTGAACAGATGTTTGGGTGAGAAGTGGCAGATGAGCCTTTTTGGAGCTTCGACTGGATGCGTAGGTGGAAAAACAGCTATAAATAGTTTCCGTAAAAGGTGGATGGAATCTGCCAAACATGTGAGTTTGCCCGCAAAAGAGGACGTCCTCTCTGTTCGGGGCGAGGAGCGTGTCTCAAGAGGAGATCAGATGACACAATGCACCAGCAAATCCGATTGGTGGGAGTGACAGACGCTGTTTGTGTTGATGACTGAGGCTGTAATTGGTTCTGACCTGAAAGGACGACTGGGAGAGTCTTCAAACTGCAGGAGATGACAGCTGGATATTAGCTCTAGTCACCAACACAACTCTCAGGGTCACCATTGGAATCTGTGGATTTCTTTTTGGTGAGGAAAGATCCCGAACAGTCTGTACAAAGTTGAAACACAATTCTGATTTGAACCATATAACACACTCCTCGCTCAGAATCTGTAGTATTTGTTATACCCCGTTTTGTCCAGAATCGTTCTGTGTGGATGATTAAAGAATATTTAGAGCGAGTAACTCAACATCTCAAGTAACGGGATTTTTGTAAGAACTTGTCAAAAATCTTTTCAGATTGTTGAGCTACACAAATAGCATCATTGTTCCTTGTCTGGCTGGGATGCGATGGAAGATGCCTTGGGTGGTTTTGCGTAAATGTTACGATAGATTATACTTAATGATAGAACAATGATAATTCTTGTCAATTTTTGTCATGCATTGATGATGATGATGATGGCTACTCTTCTGATCTCTATTGTGACTCACTGGAGCAGACGCCGGAGCGTTTGTCAGCAGATGGTCGGATTTGCTAGTTTTGACTGAGAGCGGGTTTTGCTAAGCTGCCTAATTTAAACAGACTTCAATCAGTTCAGTCTCTTTACGTTTCAACTCAAACGTAAGAATAAAGAGAATCTGAGTAAATACAGATTTGCATTAGAATGTACATCAAAAGTAAATCGTCTTGTGCGTCTCACTGAGGAATGTATTTGTTGTAGAACTGACACGGAGTAAAACTGTAACTCATGACTACGACAAACATAGGTCATTTCTGTACGCTGTGTTACTGTTTGAATTGCTAGGGTTTTTTGTTGCTACGTTGAATTTTTCTTGTTCAGTAGAGTTTGCAACATCAAAGTACAGTATTCGCTTCAAATCCCGATGAATACAAGTCAGAAGATGCAGCATCTTCTAAAATCAAGTATATAAATAGAGCGATTATCACATTCTTTTGACTAAAATTACAATTTTTTACTTGGTTATTAGTATCAGTTGTTATTATATTTATAAAATAAATTTAAATATTAGTCACGCATGACATGGATGATTGTGCAAATAACCACAGAAATGCTTTGTCCACTGGTGGTTTCCTTGCATTAAATCCACCGTCTTTAACAAAACCAAGCACTCTTGTGTCAGCTTTTTGTAACCGGGACTTTCAGGGTATGTCCGTCTTAGTCATGAGTTTGAGTTTTAATCTGTGTCAATTCTATGAACTTCTTTCAAGTGGCTTCAGCGCTGCGAGGAAGACGCTGGGTTGATTATGAGAAGTTTAGCATCGGTTGAACAAAACCACAGTTTGCCCGTGGTGGCTTTCTGCTGTACTTTTTTGTTGGGTTCTTTTCTTCTAAGCGTTGAGATTTCTAATGTGGGGGAATTCAGAGTGAGGTTTCACGCCACTGTAAGGCTGAAAACTAAAGTATGTGGGTCTTTCGCTCCCCACACCCACTTGAGGTTTCTTTTTTTCCTCTTTTATTATCTTTAAACAACGGAGCAGGCTAGAGCTGACTTGCAGTTTCATCTGGCATTGACGCAATCCCATTTTTCCTGGAAAATCTTCTGGTTGTGGCTCGGCTCTCATTGGCTGCGTGGATGTTCTAAACGTCTGACGTTTCGCGCGAAGCGAGTGGCGTGCGGTTGGTCCGCGCACCTGCGCGCCGGGATGTTTGTGACTTTCTGGTATGTGATGGTTGTTGGCGAGTCAGGTCTGATAAATCTGTTTTTGACAGCGAGCATGAGAGCCAGAGCGATAAAGACCCTCATCTGATAAATTCTTTCAGTGTTTTACACAATACTCACAAACCTGTGCTAACATGCTACGTTTTCTTTGCTGTTAGCGATTGTGATGCCATAAGCAATGCAAATCACCTTTCGAATCAGTATGCGTCAGTGTTTGGTCCCTATCTGATCAATCACCCGAATCACAGTAAATGATCAAAGGGAAGACGGTCACCTTTCTTACAGGCTTTTTACAGAATGTCAGGCCATTGACCTGAGAAGAAAGGAACGGCGGGTGAATGAGTCAAGTCGTGTGTTCTGTTTGCTTTATGCTAATTGGATTAATCCATTAGACGTTTCAGGCCCATTTGGAGTTTGTGAGCAAATGGCTCCGTTAACGTGATTAGCAGCGTTCATGTCTCCCAATTACATTAAGTGTGTTCTTAAGGCCACCGTGATGCCACAGATAAAGATTGGGGCGATCTGCTTAGACTCTTAAGGTGGTTAAACAATAAAAATAGTAATTCTGTTTCAGTGTACTGTGTCAATTGTTTGAAGCGCTTTAAGAAAACATGGCTGGTTTGCTCCGAAAACGGGTTTGACGAGAACATTTTAAACAGAGATTCAACCATTTTTGACCTGTTTGCTGTTCTCCTTCTTACAGGTACGAGAAACTGAAACCTGGGTGCCGGTGAAAAGCAAGTCTCCCCACGAGGACCTCGAGTCGTCCGGCGACTCCTCAAACGGAGATTTCGAGTTTTCGGATGCAAAACTAGCTCCCGACGATGAAGATGCCTACAAGAAATATGTCGCCAATGGCTATGAGGAATACAATGAAGAGGAATACGATGACGACGACGACGATGATTATTCCGACTACGACATGTCAGGATCTGGATATTCAGATGTCATCACGAGTTTAGATGTGAGTCAGTAAGGCAGTTTGTCTATTCAGTAAGGCAGATGATGGTTGTGATTCAGCCATTATCATGGGACAATAATTGCATTGAGAATGTGTGTGAGCAAATCGAAAAAAATGGCACGTTATTTTGAAAACGCTGAATTAAAACCTGTGGTGTATTTGTATTATCTTAAGCTTTTAATTTTCTTATTGCTATGACTTTTGCTGTAAATGATTGACTAATTTTACTGTTTCAACATGTACTGTAATTTTAAATTTGCATCGGTAATTTGGATTCAAAACCAGCTTCGTTCACTCATGCTCTCGTGATTCACATTGGAGTCACACGCTTCTCGTTGCTTCACCATCTGACTCTCCGTCACACGCTCTTATCTAGAACCCGTTACGGAGGAAATTATCCGATCCATGTTTCAGAAGCCACGCATCATGTATTCATAAGGATGTCTTCATTTATTCATACTTTACTTCTCCATGTTTCAGGAAGGGGAAGACAAAAACGACATCCCAGACCTGGAGCCTCCGTTTGCACCGAAGCCCACCATCGACGAACGGGTTCTGGTGGAAAAGAACGAGGTGGCCGTGAAGGCAGCGCCACGAGACAATCACGCATCTCATAACGTCCTGATGTCTCACGCTGGAGAAGACAGCATGTTCAACAACAAAGAGGTTCTCGCTGGTGAGTTTTCAGCACTTGACTGGTTTAGCTGCGATGGTGATGAGATCTTGCGCGGTGGTCAGTTTTCGTGATCTGACCAGACAAAAGCAAGTCATGAGAAAACCAAGCATGGAAGATGTTAAAGACATTTTTGTTCTTGTTTTCTTTAATCAGCAGGGCTTTCAAGCAGTATTTACGCAAATATAAGCATCCATTTTTTTC
>SOMO01000172.1:253137-265586 GCA_028128575.1 Paedocypris carbunculus
ACAATTTAAAAGTCTAATCGTTTTCTTCTTTGTGTTTCTCTCCAGTTTATACCTACTTTTACAAAGGAAAGGATTACTGGAAATTCGACAACCAGAAGCTGACGGTGGAGCCCGGCTACCCCAAGTCCATTCTCAGAGACTGGATGGGCTGCGATCAGTCGGAGATGGAAAGGAACAAGGAGCGGCGGCTCCCTCACGATGACGTTGACATCATGGTGGCCATCAACGACGTTCCCGGCACAGTGAACGCCATCGCCGTGGTCATCCCCTGCATCCTGTCACTGTGCATCCTAGTCCTGGTCTACACCATCTTCCAGTTCAAGAACAAAAACGTCCAGCAGCACGTGACCTATTACAAGCAGCCCGTCCAGGAGTGGGTATGACCGACCGCGAATGCTCCAGCACATACGTGAGGGCTACTCGAGGAGCTTGCGTGACCAGTGCCTGTTTTCTGAACTTGAGACGATGATGTTGCAACTTTGTTCAACTTTTTTTTAATAACACGAAGTGAACAGACGAACCTTTGTAGTGTTCTGGCCTTATGTTGACATCACTCCACCTGGACCTTCGGCTCGGACGAGACCACCTCGGGCTGGAGATGGATGAAAACTGGGATGTTCATGTACATGTAATTAAATTATTAGGAACAGATTCAAACCTGGGGGGAAAAAATGTAGGTAGACCATAGAAAAAAAGCAAAATTGCCATGATGGGGATCATGATTATTATTTGTGTTAAAATATTATATTGTATTATTATTATTATTTTGTTCGGTTAAACTCGTTATTACATTTTTGAAAAATATTCACAAATATACACAATTTTAGTTATTGATTATTTATTGATTAATTAAATTATGTTTCAGGATTTTAATAAGAAAATATTCAAGTTTTAAATTCCTTATTTATTTTTACATTTTTTTTTTTTCTTCCGGGACCGGGAAGTCTCAGCACCTATTCCTACATTTTTTGTATTTCTTATTTTGACCTTTGATCTAGTGTTGTTATTCAAACCGTCTGCTTTTTTATAATCAGCATTTCTTAATCGTTTTCTGTCCCTGCATTTAACTTGTTCTATTAGGTGTCTAAAACACCCCTCGGCAAGTCAGAGTTGCCAGAAACTTCTCTTTGAATGAACATCAAACGTTGTGACTTGAATTCCACGTCTTCTGAAAGAATCCGATCCATTGCACGGATCAGTTTCTGTGGATCGTACAGAAGTCGTTTTTTTTGGTTGGCTGAGTTGTTTTCGCGAATTCACGTGTTTCTCAAGATAAAATGCTGACTTGAATTCCATTTGTTCGGAATCAGTCAGATAGGCAAGTTTATCACATCCATTTCTGTAGATCGTACAGTTATCGTACTAGGAAATCCGTGGATAAAAGAAGAAAAACATGGATGTCTGCTCACACTTTCAAACAGGCTTGCGAGATTCCCTCACTACGATTGTTAATTTTTCTATCGTTTTCTATTGAGGATTCACTCATGATTTCGCCTTAATGCGTTTAGGTTGCATGTAATAGCTTTATTTGATTCGTTTTTGTCTCGCGATGAAAGATGCGTTTTGCATCGCTCACAGATTTGTACATATTGTAATCACGACTCAATGGAATTTGCAGAAACTACCTGCCATCAGATTTTTCATGCTTCTTCCGTGTCTCCGCCACCGATTTGAGCTTCTTCTTCCACAACATACTCTACGTACGTTTCACAGCTTCATCGAGACGTGATCTGCCCGTCTTCATTAATGTAACCGCCAACATGAATGTGCTTTTTTATTGGTTTATTCTCTTCGCTCTTGTCTTCCATCTTACGTTTTTTGGAACCGACACACCACTTCTTCGACGTTTGTGCAGGTGGAACACTAAAGAGAACGGCAGCTGATAGGCTGATGGTCTACGCGTGATGATTGCTAGCTGTGGAAGCTTCTGGAAGGTTGGCGTGTGGTCTGAGGTTCATCACGAGGCTGGATGGGTCTGGGATTGTGTGACTGTTCCTCTGTAAGACACCGTGCCTTGTCTGTGATAGACACTGAAGCGCTTGGTAACAGCTCCGTCCGTCTCAGTGTCATTCCCGGAATGGTTAGATGAACATCACTCACGGCCTTTTTACATCACAACAGTGTGTTGAGTTGTGCACGATATTTTTCTAAGGAACATGCACCACCAATGACAGAAGAGTGTTCTTGCGAAAAGTCTGATTTTCCGACCGGCCCTAAAAAGCCTTTCTCTTAAAATTCGAAGCCATTAGTTTGTCTCACACACTCACCCGGAGATTGAGAGGTTTAGAAGAGAAGCTATTAAAGCTACTTTAGCGACTACATGACATTGTGCGAGGGAATTTGTGGAGTCAATTAGTGTCGGTCCACATGGAAAATTATTTAAAAAATGTNTTTCTATCAGTTTGCTTTCATTTCATCCGCTTCCTTGTTGTTTTTTGGACGTGTCGTACGGACAGATTGATCGTGGGCAGAGCGATGGCTCTCACCCCGGCACATTCTTGCTCCGCTTTATTGTCTCTCAGAAAGACATTTTTATTAGTCAGCTTTGAATTCTAGAACATTTTCTTCTGGCAACAAGCAACGAGGCCTAACGTTCCGTGCACCGGACACACAGGGTGGGAGGATTTGAAAAAGAAAAAGGTTTCACTGTTCTCTCCCTGCCGGATGGAATCTGTGTTAGAGAGGAGGAAAATACAGTGATGAAATACAGTTTGAACAGTCCGACACGCTAGAGTTCGCATTTAAGAAGATTGGTGTGTGCACGATGGGTTATTATGTATAAAGAAAAGTTCAAATCCTTATATACAATAGTGAGTTTATGGTAGTTTAAAAAAAGGAAGCAAATTGACTAACCAGAATTAGTTATCCATTGTGTATGTGTGTGTTAGAGAGAGAGAGAGAGAGAGAGAGAGAGAGAGAGAGAGAGAGAGAGAGATGGTGTGTGTGCAACTTTCATTTTCATCTATGCTGCTGTACGTCATTTCAAATAGTGTTTAACCAACGGACCAGTTTAAATAACCAGTTACTCAGAACATCTCACTGACTTGCACTAGTTTTGTTTAAAATACAAAACAAGCATTTTTTGTACAAACTGGATATTGTGTACCTTGGGATTTGGAATTATTAAAAATGGCAGTGTTACTAGTATATATAACACGTATAACTCTCAGAGGCGTTGAGCAGAATATAAAGTATTTATGGAGGATCTATAGAAATATGTGTCGTGGAAGATTTGTACAGACTCGGGTGATTCATCATTCACACGCACACGCACACACACACACACACACACACACACACACACACACACACACACACACACACACACACAGCGGTCGTCATGTCTGAAATCTGAAGCCATGTCTGAAAAGCGGAACATACAGGGAAACTCTTGTTTAATGATTGTGGCTTCAGACAACAGTCACTTTGAACTCGAGCTGCTGTTGCCTTTTGTTTTTTACTGTTCTTCAGACTAATGTTGGGACGAACATATCACAGGTCAATAAACCAACGGTGTTTCTGTGTCTGGGTTGGTTTTGTCTGAGATAGCTTTAACTTTTTGGGGTTTTTTGTTCGTTCTCTTGACTGATCTGATGGGACGTTGAGTGTATATAATTCTTCGCTTTGCCCTTTGGATTTGGTAGTGAACGTTTCCGACTCAATTCAGACTTTTGATATTTTACGAGCTACAGGTTCAGCTTTGTCGCGTCCAGCCGCAACGGTTATGTAAATACGATTTGCTAAAACTTTTCAGACTTTTCTATTTTGCGTTCACGCCGGCGGTAGCTTAAGATTTCACGCGTGTGTAAACCTATTCCGACTGAGTGATATTAAAATGACTTATTTACGGATATTATTACATATCATTTAGGATTGATTTGTTTATAAATCCTTGGGGGAAAAAAATGTCTTTTTTTTTTATTTAGTCCACACTGTGTATCTAATAACACCATGTTGAAGCAAATGTCAATAAAATAAAGATGACAAATGTGGAACGTTTGACAATCTTTATATGTTTTTAAAAGTATTAAATGATACGAGAAAGATGGAAATCAAGACTTTTATACATGACACATAATACATATTTATTTAATGCATATCTTCAGTGCCTGAGATGAACAGCTCGCATTCAACAGCCGAATACCTAACAATGCATAATATACAAATACAACACATGAATAATGTTGCATTCATTACATTGATGTGGCAATTGTGGCCTAATGGTAGGGAGCCGGACTGGCCATTAAGATGTTGCAGGTTCGAATCCCAGTCCAGTGGGTTTCACAACAGTGTCCTTGGGCAAGACTATGACCTCCACATGCCTCACAAGAGCCACGATTTAATGCTGCCCACTGCTCCTGGATTATTTGTGTGTGTTCACATCACTATGTGTGGCACACGGATCAACCAAGCCTCGTAAACTTCTTGAACCTTCTCAGTACCAATTTGTGCAGGAAATCATGAAACTCATGTCGTCTGCTGTTCCGTTGCCCATTTTGCACTGAGGCAGGTGGGTTTCAGGATCCACGTGGCTCTGGACCGCCGGACCCCCGTCGGTTTCACCTTCAGATGACGGCCGACTGTCTGCACTTTGCAGTGGCTGGTCAGGAGAGGAACCGCTGCTGTGATCCGACTCCATTGCCTAATAAAAATAAATTAGATAAGAGCTCTGATGAATATTTAGCACTGTACATTTGCATATTCACGACAAGCTAGAGGTGTAAAGAGTACCAGACAACCATACTTAAGTATGGATACGTGCTACATAAATTACTCCAATAAAAGTAAAAAGTCACCATTATGAAAAAGATTTGAGTCAAAGTAGCAAAGTATTGCACTTTAAAAGAACTTGAGTATTTTACTCATACTAAACTTAGGCTTAAATAAAAAAAAAAACTAAGAAATGTGAACAAACTCCATTCATGAGGTTTTATTTTCTAATACAGAAATTTAACACCTCTATGTTTCAGAAATGATAAAACTAATTAAATAAAGAACAAAAAGCCAGTCTCACACAAACTCAAATGTGCAAAATAAATAAATCAAATTCACGTTCAGCTTCCGGTATCTTCAGCAGTCTACAAATGGCAAAATCGCCTCTTTCGCCCAAGAAATTAACCGCAGTAAAAATCGATTATGGTTTGTCACGCACAATCAATATGTAGCGAGTAACGGTAAGTGGCAATTCAAATGTAGTGGAGTGAAAAGTACAGTCACTCAATCAGAAATGCAGTGGAGTAGAGAGTAAAAGTTACAAAGTACAAGTACGAACCAGCCAAATACACACTTAAGTAAAGTAACGAAGTGCATGTACTCAAGTACTTGACACCTAGCCAATATGGATGAAACGTGAGCTGTGACCCGTTTGTGACTGTTCAGCAGTTGCTTTACCGCAGAATTAGCTGGCAATACGATACGACACCGGACAGAGATGCTGCGAGGAGTTTCCGCGAGCACTTAGCCGCTGTTTGTCAACCTGACTGGGACGAAAACAGATCGATGGCGCTAACGAGCCGAGGCACGGGCAGGTTTTACCACACCACGCCGCATCCAACCCCCGCAAACTTGCGTTCTCAGCTCCGGTTTGGTGCGCGATGTTTCCAGGCAGAAACCGTGTACGTCAAGGGTCACGGGCCGTCGCCGCCACCGCCGCCAGTGTGTGTGTGTGTGTGTGTGTGCGGTGTGTGTGTGTGTGGTGACGTATCGCAGGTGGCCAGCTAATGAGAATGACAACAAACCCGACGTCACGTAGATGCCGAGTTGTGATTGGCTGACAAAGGCTTAGCGGCAGGCGACGTATGTCCGGTTGCTATGCAGGTTTGTAGAGGATAAGAGGACGCATGGTAACACATCTTGCCTGTTTTAAGGGCAACAATAAAATGGGAAAGGAGTCAATAAATACATTTTCATAAAAAAACGTTTTTTTTTTTTATTTATCTCTGTGTATTGTTCACATTAGATTAAAAACGTCACATAACATGCCTAAATACATATAGCTTTTAATAAAGCGTCCGTGATTTAGTGCAATTATTTATTTATTTCACAGATTTATTTCACAGTTTCTACCAGTTTTACATGTTTACATTGTCAGAATTGTGATTGTTCTACTATTCCCAGTCTACTCAAGTTTATTGTTTAACTTGAGATGCTGATTTTAATTTGTTTTTATTGTTTACTAATGTATCTATAATTATATAAGAAACAATTATTGGTCTTTCGACGTTGTTCGTGCCTTCTGTGTTGTTTCAACGCTTCCTAAAAACAACACTGGCTTTACGACAACGTCCGCATACGTAGCACGCAGGGCTGACGTCATGACGTTGAGGAAGTGAAGTGGGCACGTGGGTTGCGCCTGTCCACGCTTCTACAGAGAGTGACAATCGGTAATTATAGAAATGTACTTAATGCTGTGTATTTATCGTAAAATAAACGGACGATCACACTGTAAAATGGTTTCTAAAACAACTGACTGAAATCGCTGCCCTTGTGTTTTAAATGCGCGTGTAGCCGCCGGCTAACTGATTAAAAGTTGATTACAAATTTGCGGTAGCGCGATGCTATTTTCGTTCATTACATTACTGTGACGGACTGTAGTTATATATTAATACCGGCAACGTGTATTCTTTTGTGTTTTGTTATGTGTTTTAGACTAAATAATTTGGAATATAAGTTTTTGGTATTTAGCATGATGCTAATTTAAACCAATCACAGCGGGTTCCGTGAAAGCGGAAATTTCGCCTTTTTGAGTGTTTAAAACTTGTTTCCCGTTTCAGATATAGTTTTCTTTGCTCATCCGAACAACAAAATGGCAGTTCGCGCGTCTTTTGAGAAGAATAATGAAATTGGCTGCTTTGCTAAGCTCACCAACACGTACTGCTTGGTAGCGATTGGCGGATCGGAAAACTTTTACAGGTAAGTCATAAAAACAACTAAAGGGTGTGTGTACACTAATACGTTCACGGATACTGTATTTACTGTATTAGCGAACTAATAAACAATCTAATAACAAACAAGTGCACACATTAACCAATATTTTTATTTCACTCTTTAGTGTGTTTGAAGGGGAACTTTCGGAAACGATTCCCGTGGTTCATGCTTCTATAGCCGGCTGTCGTATCATTGGCAGGATGTGTGTGGGTAAGGAAGTTGTTTCTTTTTAATCGTTTCTATTCTGATTTCTTTCTCTGTGCAGTGAACTGACTTGGCGTGTCTGCTCACACCTAAATGTCTTCCACAGGGAACCGTCATGGTCTCTTAGTGCCGAACAACACGACAGATCAGGAGCTTCAGCACATCCGGAACAGTTTGCCAGATCCGGTGCGGATTCAGAGGATAGAGGAACGACTCTCGGCTCTGGGGAACGTCATCGCCTGTAACGACTATGTCGCTCTCGTCCATCCTGATCTTGACAGAGTAAGAAACACACTTATTCATTAATACCAAAGGAGTGCGGGTTGAAGTTTATTTGTAAACTGGTTTGCACCTGTTCAGGAGACGGAGGAGATTCTGGCCGACACGCTGAAGGTGGAGGTCTTCCGGCAGACGGTTGCGGAGCAGGTGCTCGTGGGCAGTTACTGTGCCTTCAGTAACCAGGGAGGACTGGTTCACCCCAAAACCTCCATCGAGGACCAAGACGAGCTTTCTTCTCTCCTGCAAGTGCCTCTAGTGGTGAGCGCATTTTTTTGCGAAAAGTTTTGGGTGACTTGCCGAATTTGTGCTTAGGACTGATTGATTTAGACAGTTTCTGTGATGGGAAGCAAACACAATAGTTTACTGTACATTATGCAGCATTAAGAGTACAGTGGTACCCAGACGTACTAATGTCCTACCTAGATATTGAAAATCAAGATTAATTAAATGCGTTGCTGCAAAAATGTTGTCCAGAGTTCAGAAATTCTATAATATACTAAATGCTAAACGAAAGAAGCATTTCTAACCGCTGGAATGCATTGAGATCCATTGAGTCCAGACGTGTATCAAACAGTTGTTTGGTCTTTTTATTGCATGTCACATGACCTAAACAAAAAAACTACAAAAATACTAGTAAGTTTCTGAGATCTTCTTTTCAAAATATGAGAATATTAACAATAAATAGACTTGTTTTCTCCCAGAATGGCAATTTTATTTATTTTTTTTGAAAAAAGCAGCCGTTGTGCAAGTCCCTGAGATTTGCATGACGTCATTTCATGATGGCGGTAACCGTTCATGTGGGATTGTTCGTGTATCATTTTATATTGTACATTTTATTACCAATAATTTATCAGTCATAAATCTGTTTTGTCTGTATTTATGAGGTGTGGCACGGATTTGATGGATTGATGTAAAATGCGGCTCAGCTAATGAAATTTCGGCGGAACAACTTAATAAATAGTTTCAAATACTTACTTTTTTATTATTTAAACTTTTTTATATTTATTAAACTGTAAATATTTAGTGTTTTTTTTTAACTGTAATAAGATGGAACAAAGATTGAGTCAGACCACATGTAATTTCTTCTTGTTCATTGGGCCATTAAAACGAATTCTAATAATCTGCAGGTCTCTGTGATGTAACGTTAATAAAACTGACGTTAACCAAAACTTTAACTCTAAAACATTTTTATTTCAATGTTTTACTTTTAAATGTTTTTTTTTTTTTTTAACAAGTCTGGAACAGTAACATTGAGGGTCTTCCATCTTTTTGCTGCACTAAAATACCTTCATGCTTGGTTTTGGTCAATTTTTGTCTATGATTTAATTTCAAAATGGGTGCTAAAATGGCAAATTAAACCATTCAAGCTCAGAATGGCAACGCGCACACGTTCAATGGAAATGTTTACACCTCTGACCTGCCTTAATTGTTGCAATATTTTTTTTATTATTTTTTTTTTTTTTAATAATCCACCACTGTCTCTGTCTCAAAGTGGAACTTCAAAACATCTATGACCAAATATTTTTGAGTATTTGTAAGTAATAATAAAAGAAAACCTATTTTTGTCTTTTAGAATAAACAACTATAACGGTGAATTATTCTGAAAAGCATGACTGAGGAAGTTCCGTGTGTGAGTAATTTTGCGTGTGTGTGTTTGTGTTGAGGCTGGGACGGTGAACCGGGGCAGTGAGGTGATCGCTGCGGGCATGGTGGTGAACGACTGGTGTGCCTTCTGCGGCCTGGACACCACCAGCACCGAGCTGTCGGTCATCGAGAGCGTCTTCAGACTGAGCGAAACGCAGCCCAGCGCCATCGCCACCACCATGCGGGACTCGCTCATCGACAGGTACGGCTTTTAAATCAACACACCAGAGTTTGATGCTCAATCTGTTCATCCTTCTCTTTTCAGCCTGACATAAGGCTGGACGGCGAGTGGATGTCTGCTGGACCTCGAGTGGTTTATATGGGTGAGCGTGTGTGTGTGAGTGAGTGTGTGTGCGCGCAGGAGAGACGTTCACTCTTCATCTTCACGCTTTTCATTGTCATATTAATGTAGAAACACGTCCTGTGTTGATGGCACTGAGGAAAAGATTGTGGACCGATTACTGGTTTTAAGCAAATCCTTCGGGTTAGAAATATCATGTGATCCACTGAACTGCATGAGCGAGACAAACTGGTGTTAAAAAAATCCACTGCTCTTCAGTCTGTTATGATATGTGTGAGAAATAAAGCTAATATCCGCAGCAGAGGTCGTGTTCACGTTTGACAAAACTCACAGAGTGCAAAATATTTGTATTGTGTTTATATTGTCATTTTATTAATACAAATTCTACAGGATTGAGTTTATTTTATCGGTTTGGCCACAATATTTTTGTTCTGTGGGTCTCTGGGAATGTCGAGATAATGTCTTGTGTTGCATTCACAATATTAATGTTAATATTATGTCTTAAATGTTTTAACCGTTTGTGTTAACAGAAGGCAATCTCGGTTTTAAACTCCAGTCTAACAAATCGAATGGGAGTTTACAACGTCACCAGCCATTCCACCATAATATTTGTTAGACAAATCACACACGATAAAAGAAGGATAAAAGGTCGTAATTGTTTTTTGTTATTGTGTATACTATTAGTGCAAACAACATTATGTTCGTTCCAATTATAGGGATCATATTAGCTAAATCATCTCCTACGCATCTTTAAAACTACAGATCGATCACATGATCACAAACGTCTGTTTTCAGTCAAACGTTTTCGGGCTGTGAGCTGTTCCACTTCTCTCATCAAGCGCAGACACATTTCATCCTGCCACGGCAACGACACACACTGGACCGCCAGCGGCAGACCCACGCCGTCCTTCACAGCCTACACACACACACCATATGAGACTGAAGATTTGTTTCAAGCACAGAAAAGATCACATTAAAATATATTTCACAAAATCATCGAATTAATTTGACACATGTTTGCTTAGGCCACATGTCCAGTAACTGTGTTATGCTGCCACCTAGTGGATTGTAAATGTACAACCGTTAAAACGTCAAGAACAAATGCACAAGGTAGATAGTTAATGACAATTTCTGTTGTGTTGGTGGATCACAAAATGTCTTGCGTCCACTGTGTGTTAAACGTGCCATGCTCTCACTATACACAGATTAAATCTCAAGAAAAATCTCACTAGTCACAGATTAAAAACACACTAATGCGTTTACAATCTATCCACAAATACATTTTTTTGCTCCTAGATTATTAAAGCACAAGTACCTTAACAAACAGCCTGTCCCAGAGATCGCGGTGTGCGCCGGTGTAGAAGCGGAGCTGATCCTCGTCCTCCTCCGTCACCCTGGTCACGGGCACGACGCCCGCGGGGAAGTTCAGGAGGTTGTACAGGCCCGTGCAACTGAGAGCACCTAGAACACAAACAGATGCTTTTAAACTCTTCTTACCAAACACAGATCAGTTTCCACCACTACATTAAAAAAAATCCAACACGTTAAATGTATGTGTTTTTTCAAGTCATATTGAACAATGTTACAAAATTGTGTATCATAAGTTGCAAAAATGTAATTAAACTAATAGTAGTTAACTAATAGAAACTAATTTTCAAAAATGTATCTAAATATTTACTTTTAGTGGTGGACAATCTTCTAGACTTCAAATGAGTTTTGAAATGTATCTATGTGTCTTGATACTCGGTGCATCTACTGAACGTCGCTGTCGTGTACGATTACAGAAGGTTACTCAGATTAACGCATTGGCCAGATTAGACTTTGGTTCTGTGGGTTAACGTTGAGTGATTTACTGCTCAGGCGGCCGCAGTAGAAGAAATTGTAGGCTGGTCCAAGCATGGGACACAACAGAGCGTCCAGCTGGAGTCTCTGCCACTCGCCGATGGTCTCGTGAACGTATTCCTGCAGAAAGGAAGATTGTAGGTTCGAATACACTCGAATAGTTCGTCTAGAGCGAGTGTGTGTTCACGTGAATGGACTGGATTACAGAACAACACAAGTGATTGTGCTTCTGTAACGACAATAGTTATTCGTTTACTAGCGGAACTTCAAACTTTGGACTACACGGAACTTGCAGTTGTAGCAACCCACCCCAAGCGTCTTAGATCTGATGTGGTTAACGGAAAATAAGCCTTGTAAAGTGTGCAAGGGTTAAATCTGGTTATTGATTGAGCAGCTTTAAACATTCATGACCTGGTTCATGTTAACAAGGCTCAAAGGCTTGTTTAAAAAAATAAACCATAACGCTAAGTCCCATGTCCACATACAGTGTGTTTACGATACACGTGTGTAGGAGTGTTTACACTGTAAAAAATAGGAACACTATACACATACATATACTGACAATTTATGACAAAGAATTATAAAAAGAAAACTGTAAAATCACCTCAATTTTTGCATGGTGTCTCCATAATTCTGAAATTGACCTTGGGAAATAAACAAAGTCAAATCATAAAATTAACTTTATTAATTTTTTACTTTTTCTACTTTTTTAGGATTGTGTCAGAGTTAACGCAAAGAGGTAAAGAAGATTATCATTAGTGTTCTGTGATTATACATTAAGACTGGAATTCTCACTCCATTCCTCGAACAGCGTTTATGCAGGCGGACATCCGCGGATACTGCAATAAAAACACAAGATTACACAATTCAGACGGATTCTTTGCTAATATAATAAAATAGTTTAAAAAATCAGCAGTGGTCAACCAATCAGGAGCCACTGCTGAGAAGTCAGTGTCTGTTGCTATAGTTACAGAATCACTCGTGTCCACATAGACATAAGAAGAAAACGTAATAAAAGGAGAGATAATTGGCTACATTTTCTAAAAAAAAGTTTAGCTTTAAATGAAGTTGAGAACCAGGAAAGTGCCAAAGAGATCCACATGAACTCACAATCGGCCTGAGGATGAAGGAAACGAAGCGCTTCAGAAGGTCAGGACAGCGGTACGGTAAGACCTGAGGTTTGAGACATGGATCAACTGGACCTTCATTACTGACAAACAGACCAGAAGAACAGGCGTGAGACGGACAGGAG
>SOMO01000172.1:273956-286937 GCA_028128575.1 Paedocypris carbunculus
ATAAAAATATATATATATATAAAACTTTTTTCCAGTAATATGTCCAGTAATACACTAATTAATGTTCACATTTATCTATTTGTATATTTATTTAAATAAATATTTAAGCATTTCCTTACCTCATACCCTTTTGTAGGGAAATGAGCGGGCGTGTCTCAATTGTGTCACTGCAATCGTTGGTCAATTTGTGAAGTTTACCGTTCGACTTGTCTTGTATAGCGAATAAACTGAAGTTTTACTAAACAAGTTTTCCTTAATCAAATCGATTTGAAACACGAATTGACCAATGACTGTGCAGTGACACAATTAGGACACACCTGCTCATTTGCTTACACTCAGAAAGACAAAGAGCTTGAGAAAAGGAAAGGCTAAATGAAGTAAATGTATTTCCTTTGTCATTTATAAATAGTTACAGTTATTTTTTCATTTGTTATAATAATGTGAATATATGCATTTATATATATATTTGTTTTGTACTCATTTATTTTTGTAGTTATTTGAATATATACACATATTTATCTCTCCTTCGTCATTTATATTTGATTATGGCGGATTTGGTACTCCATACATAGTTTAAACATGTGATTGTTTTATTGTGAATCTAAATATCCCCAAAGGAATATCCACCACTCCTGTTTGGGAAGCTTTATGGAGAACTGTGACGTATAAGAAGCAGTCGAACTTAAAGGTTTGAACGTTAAACTTATTTATAAGAACACAATGACTACTTGTTTTTTTTGTTTGTCGAACTTTGCAAGATTCTTGTGTAATTTTGATCTGATTTCAGGGAGATCTAAACTGGAAGCAGATCTGCATGGAGAGAATCTTTCACTTGGTTCTGCTGAACAATTTCAAAACTAACATGTGGTGCTTCTACAAACTTGACAAGATCTCCATTCTCACCCTCACAGCACACTACGTCCGTATCTTCACTAACTTCACCAGAGCCCTTAAAAATCTCACATCAGCTGAGCTTTGGCCGATCCTCAGCATCCTTGAGAACAGAGTGACGGACCTCAAATTGTCTAATAGAAGTTCGTCGCTCTATGAGAAGAGATTCGATGACTTTGTTCTTCATCGGCTCCTCGACCACGGCCGTGTTAGAAAGGTGGTGCTGAGCAAAAGGGGAGAACCTCGTGTTCTGAACTGGATCTTGTCGAGGTGTCAAAACCCATCAGCAGCAGCGTTCCACAGCCAAGCCTCGCTAGAGGAGCCTTCAGCCAAACGCTCTAATCTGGCCCATGATGCAGGCGAGCTCACGGAGAACATAGAGGGCTTATGCAGGGAGTTCTCATCCTCCAGTAGCTCTACTGCTCTCTGTCCTAGAGGTCAGATCCGCACGCTAGATATCGTCATGGCTGAAGTAGAAGACTTCACAGTAGTGACGCGAGTTCTTCCTAACTGCTTGTATCTTGAAAGTCTGCGTCTTGACATCAACTGTAAGTACGAGCCGACTGTTCACACAACAAACACTCGTTTAAGCGTAAGTGACATGGTGGTGTGTGTGCAGGGATTCTTACCAAGGAGCAGTCCTCTCAGCTGCTGGAGTCTCTAGGAGGCTTGTTCCAGAAACTCCACTGCTCCCTCACCAGTCTCAGTCTCACCGTCTTGTGCAGTAACGAATTATTGTGGCACGTGTTAAACGCATGTCCAACCCTCAGGAGTCTGACTGTGGAGATAACCTCAGGAATCAGTTATGAGTCACAAGACGACGTGCACAGCCCGAGCTTCACACCAATCACTGGTAAAGACCGTGGATGGCCAGTTCTACACTCGTTACATTGTTATAACAATAAAAATAGTCACGAGTATTGTTTATGATCTTGTTGCAGATCTTTGCCTGGATTCTCTCACGGTCAAAATCATCGGTTTGTCCGCATTCTTCCCCTTCGAAGTGATACTGAGCAAGACCCCGAACCTGAGGAGCCTGGACCTGACTGGACACTGGTTCAGTCCAGCCCAACTGTTCCAAGCATTAGCAAGTACTACAACAAAACCCTTGTTCTTGCCATTTTAACCATAGTTTCATCTTGTACTAGCGAGGTGGAGTTCTGATCATCCGGATTCTAATAATAATTTCTACAGGAAGCACCATTTACAATTCTGAACTGTATTGAAAAAAAATCCAAAGAGTTACAGTGTACTGTAGTTAAACGTTTCCACTTGCGGAGTAACTTGACTCGGGTCTTATCTGTACCAATCTTCAAAACGTTTCATGTTATCAAAGGAAAATGCATAATATTGAAACATATATATACACATGATGGTGAATTTACAGATTTAATATGGTTTTATACAGTCTATATATCAACATGACCTGAGAAAGATGCTTGTGTAGATGAAGATAGACAGAGGAATATTTAAACACTTTTGGTTGGCGCTAAAAATGCTTTAAGATTGTGCTGATCATGGATGGGGAACATTCGTATTTTGTAGCTACATCTTCTTTTCCCAGAACGGATTTGTTTCTAGACAATTTCACGGTTTAATTTAACAGATGCACAGGAACATGGGGAAGAATAACGTCGATGTTAACAAAAAGGTTTTTTTTTTTTTTATTTTGTTTTACTTTTGTCAAGCTCATGGCTAGTTTAAAAATCTATATGCATTTTAAAAATGTAAACGGCTGGTTTATACCGGAATAATGTATGTCTTAATCCACCCGAAAACCGCATTGTGTGTCCTTAAAAACTCCATATCAGACAGGTACGAGAACTTGGTGTGTACATACATGCTAAAATTTACATGTGAAAATGAGCAGATCTTGCGTTATAAAGACCAGCTCCCAAAAATAGCTGTATATTAATTGCAAAATCAAGTTGTTTTTCTTTGCAGAGTCCAATCAAGCTCTCAAGGTATTAAAGATCGAGGACACACCATTGGCAAATTACCAACAGGAAATGATACAATATCTGGAACATTCTGAGCTAGAAGGTCAGTGGTCAATCAGCCTGGTCAGAAAACCCCAACACGACGAGAGTTTGACAAATGTTCTGTGTTTGGATCTTAGAATTGTCCCTCAAAGACTGCAGACTGCTTGAAAAATGTGTGGAAGAGAAAGACTTTCTGGAGCCATTTGTGAACGCGCTAAAAAAAGTCTCGACTCTTCAGACATTGACGCTAGCCCGCAACCGACTAGGTAAGGAATGGTTTAACTAAGAGTTCTGGAGACACTAACACGTTTTGTCATCATTTCATCCAACAGCAGGGGGCACTGTTGAGATTGCCAAACTCTTTCAAGACCCTTGCCCCAGCAACATCACCAAACTGGATCTTAGGTAACACTGCTGGAATTCTGTTTGCAATATTTACAATTCGCCATGAACATTCATATATGAAACCATTATCCCCACACAGCTTAAACTTCATGAATCCAGATAATCTTCTGAAGTTTGCCGAGCTGCTGGAAATCTACAGGCCGACCCAGCGACTGGAACTGAATTTGCAGTTGAACCTGTTGCTTCGTGACCCAGAAGTCAAACATCGAGCATTGAAAAAGCTCTCACCATACTGTAACTTAATCACTGACTGCTGGGACTCCAGGTCCATGATGGTAGACCATGTCAGCGTGATGTGAGGTCTGCTCTCGCGATCGTGATTAAAAAACGAACATTTCAAACGAGACTGAACTTCCTTTGCCATGTGTGGCTTATGTAGCTGTATTTTTCTAAGCCAGGGGCGTCCTAACTTTTTACCGCGGTGTGAGAAACATTTGAGGCGGCTGAACATTTAGCCTGACATTCTTTAAAATATACATTTTTATTAGTGAGTTTTCAACAAATAATGTTGTTTGTCATTAAATATGGAGATTTCAACTTGAGTAAACAGGCCGGTCTGGCTCGATTACATCAGTTTTGAAGTACAAGTGTCCACAAGTGAGTCTCTCAGTCTTGTTCTTGCAAGGTTCTTTGGGTGAAGGTTATTTTAAATTTGTCACACACACGTCAAGCAAAATAAGTTTAGCATTTTTAACAACCATTCACCAGAATCCCTTATTGAAAACTGCTGGATTTTGAGACTTCTAGTCTTCTACTTCAAGTCAGTTGTCCTTCTCCCTAGTGTGAGAAAACCTTTTGGAACAAAAAGTGAGCAACCGCCAACGCAGATTCTCAAGGTAAGTCCAACTATTTCTAGCTGGTACCGCTCTTTTCCAACACAAATCGGACTCTTTCCCACTCACCACAGCCAGATGATGTTCTTGATAGCAATATATTCCTCATCAAGAGATGGATTGTGATGGCATCCCTGCAAGTTCACCAAACAATCCACATTACAGAAAGCATCGTATGACACTCGTGTGGGTAGTACGTTTACTGGATGGTGGACTTTTTGTTGGCTTTGGTCTGTTAGCAAGAGACCAGTAACCGACTTTTGCGTACATGACCCATTTCAAGACTGAAAGAAGTCAGAAGAATCTGGGCAATGTAGCAGATGTTGGCAATGTTGCTCTTTGTAAAGTGAAGTCTTGAGCCAAAACTCAAAGCACACGAAACCATTGAAAACAAATTTGAATTCAAAAAGAAATAATTTGAGCTAATAAGGTGGTGGTAGCACCACCTTGAGGCCAATAAGTGTTAAAAACAGTGCATTCGTAATTTTGATTATACACTTTATAGAATTTAATCTTAAAGGCTTGAACCCCAATGTTGTTGTGGCGTAGTTAATCTTCCATACTTCCATAATCTTCCACCAGGACTCCATAGAAACAGATTTCCATAACGTTAGACTCACGCGCAAGCCAAGACTTTCAGATTTCATAAAAAGATGGCAGAAATAGATGTAAATTTCTCATTGGTAAGGCTGTGTCAAGTAAAAGTGGCTCAGAACATAGAGGCGTTGGATAAAAATATTGTAGGTAAGCAAAAATGTTGTGCATGTAACAAATGCTGTGTGTGTCATTTATCCCTGTTGCAATTGGGCAGGAATATACATTGGTAACGTTTTTGATGAGGTGTTAAGCCACAGCCAGTTGAACATTGATGATTGCTTCATTTTAGATCTTCCAGTGCAAGTTTTGAAAGATCTCCTACCCATATTAAACATTGATCAGCTGGACAAGATTGAACACGCTGCTCTTGCCAAAGGTAGCAAGTACGCGACAGTATTACCGTAATTACTGATTGTGTTTTATCTGAGGCAAACGTGTGTGATTGTTTCATTGTGAATCTAAATATCCCCCAAGGAATATCCACCACTCCTTTTTGGGAAGCTTTATGGAGAATTGTGACACATACGCAGCAACCGAATATAAAGGTTTGAACATTAAACATTAACGTAAGAAAATAATGACAACTTTGGTCTGTTTAGTGAACTTTACAAGATTCTTGTGTAATTATGTTTTTTCAGGGATTTATAAACTGGAAGCAGATCTGCATGGAGAAAATCTTTCACTTGGTCCTGTTAAACAATTTTAAAACTAACATGTGGTTCTTCTACAAACTTGACAAGATCTCCATTCTCACCCTCACGGCACACCATCTCCGTACCTTCACTAGCTTCACCGATGCCCTCGTAAATCTCACATCAGCTGAGCTTTGGCCGATCCTCAGCATCCTTGAGAACAGAGTGACGGACCTCAAATTGTCTAATAGAAGTTCGTCGCTCTATGAGAAGAGATTCGATGACTTTGTTCTTCATCGGCTCCTCGACCACGGCCGTGTTAGAAAGGTGGTGCTGAGCAAAAGGGGAGAACCTCGTGTTCTGAACTGGATCTTGTCGAGGTGTCAAAACCCATCAGCAGCAGCGTTCCACAGCCAAGCCTCGCTAGAGGAGCCTTCAGCCAAACGCTCTAATCTGGCCCATGATGCAGGCGAGCTCACGGAGAACATAGAGGGCTTATGCAGGGAGTTCTCATCCTCCAGTAGCTCTACTGCTCTCTGTCCTAGAGGTCAGATCCGCACGCTAGATATCGTCATGGCTGAAGTAGAAGACTTCACAGTAGTGACGCGAGTTCTTCCTAACTGCTTGTATCTTGAAAGTCTGCGTCTTGACATCAACTGTAAGTACGAGCCGACTGTTCTGTCTGGAAAGACACTCGTTTAAGCATGACATTTGTCAGAATGACTTGTTTGGTGCCTTGTGTGCAGGGGATGCTGCTCAAGAGCAATTCTCTCAGCTGCTGGAGTCTCTTGGGAGCTTGTTTCAAAATCCAGGCTGCTCCCTCACCCATCTGAGTCTTTGCTTCTTGCAAAAAAGCATACGGTTGGTGCATGTGTTAATGACCTGTCCCACCCTCAGGAATCTGACTGTGGAGATGTGTTTACCAAGTAGAAGAAACATAATACAGGATGAGGAAAAAATGGACTTCACCAAAATCACAGGTAAACACATCCCCAGATGAAAGCGTGGATGGAAATCTCAAGTATTGTTTACGATGTTGTTGCAGATCTTTGCTTGGAGACTCTCACGATCAAAATCATCGGTTTATCTACATTTTGCCCCTTCGAAGTGATACTGAGCAAGACCCCGAACCTGAGGAGCCTGGACCTGACTGGACACTGGTTCAGTCCAGCCCAACTGTTCCAAAAATTAGCAAGTACTACAACAAAACAACATCATTATTATTTCTGTAAACACAACACGTGAAGTATAGCATGAATTGGGTCATGGGGCCAGATCAATTGGCCTGTTTTTTCACCCAAACATTTCCTTCAGCTCTCCTGGATGGGAATACCAAGGCACTCTCAGACCAGCCAAATGAAACATGTATACATTCATTTAATTCTGAATTGCTTCCCTGAGTGCAGCAGAAGCTGAGGGACGGCTGAGGACTTTCACAAGTTCCCAGGATTGGTCCAGCATCTCTGATCACAGATGGTGTAAGAAAGAATATCTGTGTACCAGATAGTCTAGGTTGAGAGGTCAAAGCTTTGAGTTTGAGACGTTAAAGCTTTGAATTTGAGAAGTTAAAGCCTTGAACTTCAGAAGTTGTGATTCTGGCAGCCAGTTTGAGAGGTCAAGCAGTGGAGAGACCTTTAGGTTGATTAAAGATCAAAAGGTTGCAGGTTTATATAGTAGCTCAGTCAGTAGAACGCTGTTGCTTGGAGCACCAGATCATGGGTTTGATTCCCAGAGAAGAACGTAGGAAAAATTTCAATCACTTGTAAGTTGCTTTGGGTAAAAGCGTCTTTTAAATTACTGTAAAGTAAAGCAGATCCAGGTCTGGTAGATGCCACAAGTGAGTCCTTGACCAAAACAATGGTACCTGGTCACCGTGGCTTGATGGAGCCCTTTTTAAGTATCTTATCTCAGGAACTGGTATATATATGTAAACTAAACACTGTAATCTTCTAAACTGCTTTTAACCATTTATATTGTTACAAAATATTTGTGCCATCAAAACCAATGTTCCCTATAGATACCAATAACGTGCTAAAGGTGTTGAAGATTGAGGACACGACGCTGGCACACTATCTGTCAGAAATGTTGCAGTTTCTGGAACACTGTCAGATAGAAGGTAAGTCTTGATTCAGCCTGGTCAGAAAAAAACAACGGGACAAAAGTTTCACAAATAAGCCCATTTTGGTTCCTCAGAATTTTCCCTCGTAGACTGCAGGCTGCTGGATAATTGTTTCGAGAAGAAAGACTTTCTGGAGCCATTTGTGAACGCGCTAAAAAAAGTCTCGACTCTTCAGACATTGACGCTAGCCCAGAACCGACTAGGTAAGGAATGGTTTAACTAAGAGTGGAAAACTAGTCAGCAAATATTCTGGCGGCACTGGTTCCATTGCTTTGTCATCATTTCATCCAACAGCAGGGGGCACTGTTGAGATTGCCAAACTCTTTCAAGACCCTTGCCCCAGCAACATCACCAAACTGGATCTTAGGTAACACTGGTTGAAATATCTATTTTGCATTATCTATAATTTGCCATGAACATTCATATATGAAACCATTATCCCCACACAGCTCAAACTTCATCAATGCAGATAATCTTCTGGAGTTCGCGGAGCTGCTGGAAATCTACAGGCCGACCCAGCGACTGGAACTGAATTTGCAGTTGAACCTGTTGTATACAAATCAAAAAGTGAAAGTCAAAGCGTTGAGAATGCTCTCCCCCTACTGTGATGTACTTAACAGCAGTTAAGTAGCTAAACATCATCTAAACTGTCCACTTTACCAATTTCCAAAAATACAAAATTGCAACAAAAACAGTGTGTACAATTTAATGTAAAAGTGCAAACATTATATAGTCTGAAATAAATGAGGTCTGACTAGGCGGTGGAGATGATCCTCAGATGACGTGTCTCTGGTCCTCGTGCGAGCGCTGATGAAACACGAAGGAGATGGCAGCATCCCATGAAGCCTGCAGCGCGGGGTCTCTCAGCCCCCTCTTATCCGAACAGTGCTGCCAGTTGGACAGGTCACTGGTGCAGTCGGCATCATCGGGAGGAGGACGCACTTGATGGCCGTTGACACAGCGTCTGCAGCGAAACCTGAGGAGCGAAGATCAGTCAGACCCTGTGGACACAGCCACTCCGACTCCTTTTACCTGTCATGAGTGTCGCTGGTGGTCTGCTCGTTCAGTGTGAAAAGTTCTCGTAGCTCTCCGAGAGAAAAATGTCTTTCCACATCCTGTTCCTCGTCTACCACGCAGCTGCTCAAGGCTTTTTTGTGAGCTTGTCTTTGTAAGATCTTCTCCTCTATGGTCCCCGTCTGTGAGAGTGGAAAGGGAAAATCTTGTGTTTATGCCATTCCATATTTATACATTAAGATGACACTTTTTTCCAAACCACTTTGAGCTTTAAATTAATGAATGTGCATTTTAGAGTATCAAACACCCGCTCCACCAGGGAAATGTTTTAGATAAAGTTGAAGGTTTATTTTCTCCAGAGCATGTTTGACACAGGCCTTCTCACTCACCGACAGCAGCCTGTAGATGTAGCAGGTTTTCTTTTGCCCGTCTCGCCAAACTCTGGCCATTGCTTGCTCGTCATTGGCTGGGTTCCAGTCAGGATCAAACATCACCAAGCGATTTGCACCAATCAGATTAAGCCCACAGCCTCCGGCCTTACTGCTGAGCATGAATATGAACTCTGGATTCTGGAACGGATGAAGCGTTGAATGTGTCAAAGGCAAGTTAGGGCAGTTGGTATTGATGATGTATGAATTCAACTGTGAATGAGCAACAGACTTACAGTCGGGCTGTTGAATCGCTCCACTATCTTGGCTCTTTTCTTGATGGACATTGTTCCATCCAGTCTAACATAAAGATACCTGCACATAAAGAAAAACACATCTGGTGTTCAAAAGAGAATTGTGCTTCTACAACTCTAGCACAGCATTCTCTACTCTTTTTACAATTTGGGCCGATAGACTGAAGGAAAGCCCTGGTGCATGGTAAATACACGTCACAGTAAATCTAGAAAGACTTTGGAACAATATTCTGGACCAAATTCAAGAGTGTGAAATGTAGTCCCAATTTTCTGATCTGGTGGGCAGGCCGAAGTGTGGCAAAATCTATTATCAGGGATTAAATTAATTTAGAGGAACATTAGGCCTTGGGATACTCACCTGCGGGATCGACAGAGCTTCTCAAAAAGATCCAGGGTCTGTGTGTAATTTGAGACCAGAACCACTTTGTCACTTGTTGTACTTCTTGTAATTGCCAAGATGTAGTCCAACACCAACATCTTCCCTAAAACCATTGAAAAGTTGATTTAAATAGTAACTTCATGTTCACTTTTAAGAACCACTGAAGTGTTTCACAAAAATGATTTTGGCCATAAAACCTGAGAGTTGAGGCTCTACTGCTTTCGTCGAGTAGTTTTGTGGGAAGAGGTCGACTGCTCCATCAAAACCCTCTTCTCCGGCCAGACACTTCTCATAAATCAACGACGGATCTGACAACAGCAAAAATTCAGCCAAGTTCTAAACACTAAATAGGCTTTCCCTAGAAACCATGCAGAACAAAAAACAAACATTTCTTAAAAATAGTATAATATTACGTAGATTAAGTACAGTAAAGCTAAGGTAAACTAAATTTTGACTTGTTTGCCACAAGTGCTGGTGATGAATTTCACGTTTGCTAATCAGTGATGTTACCAAAACGTGATGCAATTTGCATGTCATCAAGCCAGGTAAAACAATTTTCAGGTGCTAATTATTGTTGTCATCAAGATGTGTGATTCAATATCCATGCATTTTTTTAGAAACTTAAAACTGATATCCCACGGACCATAAAAGGAAAGAGGATTTTTGGAAAAAGATGTTAAAAGAGACTTCAGCGTTTAGGAAGACAGGTGAAAAGAACAGAGAGGTCTGCTCACGGTTACAGAGCTTCTTTAATGAGGTGATGGATGACAGGGACGACACGCTGATCTTTCCCGTCTGAAGACTTTCCACAGGTTTGGCCTGTTTCAGGAACAGCTTGTACAGCTCTTTCTGCAGAGGAGTCAACCTGACACAGAACATCATTCATCCATCGGTCAAAATTTATGGACAAAATGTACTGAAAGATAGAATTTAATCATTCAGCCAATATGATTGAAAAACGAGAGATCAGTCTCTTACTGGCAGCAGACGACTTGCTCAATTTTCACAGGCAGATACTTGGACAAAATATCCGAGGTTCTTCTGATCAAACATCTAAACAAATCAACGTCAAGATGTTTTTTGTAAAAGGAACGTTTCATCATCTATATAATTCAGGAGCACCTTTTACGGTTGCTGTACATACTGAATTAAGATCTTACTCAAGAACAAAAGTGTTTTCTGAAGAGCTTCACACCTGTTGACAATGCTGATGAGATCCTGAAGCTTCTCCTCTCCAGCGGCTCTGTCTTTATCACTGGCGTCTGCGTCACGGCCCTTCAGAATGGGAATCTCGAATCGCTTTTTAAACTCCTGCGCTGTGCCTGAGAGAAGCAAATCAAAGCATTTCTTTCATCCGATTCATGTGGCTGTCACAGTTCCATGTTGAATGTGCGAGACACGATCATCCCTAACCATTACCCACAAATTCAAATCGGCATCATGCACGACATATGTATTCAAATAAACATAAAAGAACTTTCAGTCACTAAAAAAAGTAAAATCTATATGCAAAATGTGTCGTCTCTCACCAAGAATGCCTGAATTGACAAAATGCACCAGACTGAAATACTCCAGCAAGTCATTCTGAATGGGAGTCCCGGATATCAGAACTCTCCTCTGGGCATTCATACAGTTCAAGGCCTGGTACGTTTGATTGTCCGAGTTTTTTAGCCTGTGCCCCTGAACAAACAGACGTACTGGAATGATGAAAAGTAGTGACTGGGTCTCACACATTTGGCACAATAATCTACCTCGTCGCAAATCACCAGCCCAACTTTGCCTCGGTGCAGGACTTCAGCGTGGAGCCGGAACGTTTCATAGGAAATGATCAAAATCGGGGTTGGCACCCTCAAGCCTTGCTGGGAAATAAAGCTTACTGAAAGAACATGACACAGACAGGAAAATAAATGAAATGCTTGCTTTTCACATGACAAAATTCAAATGCAGACACATATACATACACATTATATATTGAATATACATTATATGTCACACAAGAGAAAAGTGAATAAACTGAACGTGAAATTGTAAATAAATGTCCAAATTGAAATAAACGTAATACCTAGTTTACGGTCAATGTCATCTTTAGATCCTCCATCAATAGCAACAGGCTGCACTCGTGAGCCGAGCCATTTTCCCACTTCGTTGTACCAGTTCCTCACAAGGCTGGATGGAGACACCACGATGGCCTTGTCAATTTCAGGCTTGAAATCTGGACTCTGTCTCAACAAGGTCCAGATGAGAGTAATGCACTGCAGCGTTTTCCCCAGGCCCATCTCATCCGCCATGATACATCCATAAGAGTCAGTGATGCGTCTGCCAGTCACACAGTCCCACAGAAACTTCACACCCTGTGTACCAGCACAAGAAAGAGACAGATGAAGAAATTCATAAAAACAGAGATAAGAAAGGCAGACTGAGAGATGAAAAAAAGAGTAAGTGTAAAATGTTTCAAAATAATTTAAAAGCTGTGATTTACATTATACATTGAAAAGTTAGATTAAAACAAGAAGACAAATGTAAAATAGGGATGCATCGATTACTGATGTAGAGTATCAGCCTTGATACCACTTTTAGGCAAGTTAGACTCAGTTAAATTGTCCGGATGCTCAAATTGTAGAGCGTTTAACATAAGTAATTTAATCAAGCCTCTAAAAAACATTGGTTGAGACATTGTCACAACTCGCGCTTGCAGCAAACGTTTGCACGAAGAGAGAAGCATGTTGTTAGTTTATTCAAATACTGTGCACTAAATAGCAAAGATTTATTATTAATTCNTTAATATATTTTATACTTCTATGAATATTATTTAAACGCGCCAGACTCGCATCCACTGTTCTAGTGCAGGTAGATCACGTTCGACGTATGGAGCACCCCCGGTGTACAATATTTGCCAAATCATGCAAAGCAACACCTTCATAATACATTTTGGTGTAACTATAATTAAACATTAGCAAAATATTAGCACACAACCCTGTAAATAATGTTTGTTTTTCTGAAATACCTCTCGTTGATGCGGACGAAGCACTTTGCTGAGCACTGGATCTACAACCACATGCACAGGCAGTTTGTCCCTGTAATCAGAGTGGAACGGTCCGATTATCTGAGAGTTCACCGTGCAACTATCACAACTATAAGACACGTCACAGACTTGTCAGCCTTGATGAGCTCATGAGCGCTGAGTGTTGGCGGCTCGAACAGAACCAGAGCTCCGTCTTCAAACGGGTCGTGAAGGGCCTTCCTCACCCCGGCCCTCTTCAGGCCGAGAGCCCGCAGACCCAGAGGGCCTGAAACAAACACCACACGCCGCCTTAAGAGCCACGTCAAGACTACTTTAATGTCACTAGCTTCATATGTTATTACTAGATAATGACCTGTATAGTTCGGGATGGGAACTTTGAACGGCTTTGACAGGATTTTTCGAATAAACGCCTCCTGCAAATTGAA
>SOMO01000172.1:392574-406289 GCA_028128575.1 Paedocypris carbunculus
ATAAAAGCACTGCGATTATACAGTAAAAGCTGTAAACATTATAGTAAACTAGTAGCACGATGGCTCACTTGTAAAGGGTGATGTTGTCAGAGATGTTGTTGGCAATGAGAACAGCTACCACCAGGCCGTAAATGGCGATGATACCCGCCATGACCACGGGAATGATGGACTTCATGATCAGCTCTGGCCGCATCACCGACATGGCTGCGATTCCGGTGCCGCTCTTGGCCGTCCCGTACGCGGCGCCCAACGCTGGCGAGAACAAGACAAACGATTGTGTTAAGAACAGTAGGACGACTAGAGGAACTGGCAGGCGATGATAAATCATATTTTTCATCTTACGTAACAACGTAAAGGCGTTATAGAGCAATAATCCAGCCAAAATGTGAAAAAGCTGTGAAATTGTGTTTGCTGATGCATTTTGTCGAGAAAATTCAAATGCGAATTCAATTTAAAAAATGACAGCTCAATTCAAAAGGTCGCTTTGATGCGCGGGAAATTTAAACACATACGTTAAATATTCGCAGTGGGTAGGAAGATGGACTCGTTCATGACTCGAGTTGTGAGTACAAGGCCCATTTGACCACAGGTGTGAGTGAGAGTGTGAGTGTGAANTAGACGCCTGCTCCCTGTGACCCAGAAATGGAGCAAGCGGTAGAAATTGGACTGAAGAATTATTGTTTGAGATTTGTCTGGTCAGGCCAAAGAAACGTAACTGCTGGGGAAAAAAAAAATCACATTTCTTTCACATCCACAAATCGACATCTGGATTCACAAGATTGCTAATTCCGTTTGACCCTTTCTGCCCGTCAAAGCCAAACCCACCTAATTGGCGAGAGCAATTTGACCAATCTCTTGAACTTTTTTGCGGAACGTCCACAGAAGGTGGGCTACCATCCACTTACAAGAAGCAATCTAACACCTAGGTCCTAAAAAGCCTCCATCTAGCCCTCTAAACACACACCGGGCGGTTTAAAGGACTTAAAGCAAGGTCAGCAAAGCACTGGGGCAACTGCCAACGGCTTTCACTTCAGTCATATGACTGAAGCAGCGAGTGTAGGAAGCCGAGCTGGGTCAACTCTACCCGGGCTTATTCCCGGAGTGACGGTGATCAAACAGCCATTACGACAAATACTACGAGGCACGGCGGTTTGGTAGACGCCCGGTAGAGATGATGATAATACATGCGGCTCGGAAGATAAACCACCACCCGGGCGAGGTGCTTCTGTAACGGTGTGAATGTAAGTTACGGTAAAAAAAAAAAAAAAAAAAACAGAACGGACGAAATGAGCCGTTTATTCCGAATTAGCCATTGCTCACGCGCGGCACGCGACTTTACGCCTGGAAACGATTAATCGACTATTTGCGGAATTCCCGAAATTCTGTGACTATATAAAAGCTCATCAAAAGAAAATAAATATTTGATTGCGCATTACGTCAATGGCGACGTCACGTTCCGTGATGGAAACCTTCACATCCCGTCCCCAGTACAGGTAACGCGACTCGGCCGCCACCGCGTCGGTACTTCACGAACATCGCGAATAATCGAAGTCGGCAGTCGGCGAATGGACGTGGAGAAGCGTTTGAGGGTATAACGACGTGTCTTACCGCTGAACACCATCGCTGACGAGGCACCCATCACTGCGAAGAAGGGAGAGTACTCGGGATTCTGGGAAGACATTCTTCTTTCGCGCGCAGGACACTACAACTAGAGGCAAAAATCGAGGAGAGCGTCAGTCTGGACCGCGTGAGCGCCGAAGAGAGACTATTCTACGGTGACAGGTCTCGTAGGAGCAAAAGCGATGGTCACGATCCCGTCAGGAGGCTGTTCACCGGCGGAGAGGAAGAAAATGGCGAAACAGAGAGTGTCACATGATCAACCATGAGCGCAGGGCCCATTTCCGCTTATTGGGGGACGACTTGTGCAAACGCGTTTTACTTTATTTCCGCCGTTTGCAGTGAGTCGGGGTCACGAGACGACAAGGGGATTTTTGTAATTCCTGTATCAGAATAAGAATGCTCATTGTTTCCAGCGCACGGAAGACTGGCGGTTTAGTCACTAGAAGGACACCCCTACGTGTCGCCATTTGGTACATTCCATTGCAGGCTTCTACTGCGATCATATCCCCATATCATGTGAAGAATTCGATCTTCTCCTTTACGTGTGGAAACTTGTCGAACCAGTTTTCTTTTCGCACAACTTCTTATTAGAAATAACGTATTGTCAGATCACGTTTTTATATTTTTATGACATACGTTAAATTATGCACATAACGACGCGTGAATGCGTTTTCGTTCAAACTTGAGATCGAGGCCTGTTTTTTTGGTTGTTTTAAAGGTGTGCGTGAATCTTGTCAGTTATAAGATAAACGCGACAAATATGTTCTAAGTTCTGTCTGTAGGAGTCCTGTTTGGTGTGGGATTCACAGTCATGTGCTGGTCCCATGACTTCTGGGTTTGGAGTTGGAGAGTCCAGAGGGGAAGTAGATGTATGTTGCTCACACACTACAATAAAGACACACACTCCCACAGCATCAGCGTTTTCTCAACAAACGTTATGCTATTCGAAGTCCAAAGATTTCAAATTATTGAAGGCGCAATAAATTGATAGAGCAGCATTTGATTTTCAAGTGAAAGTTGCCCGAAAAGTTTAGAATAAGAGATTGAGCTGAACTTTCATTTTCTGTTTCTACTCGAGGTTTATGTATCAGGTTTGTAACTGATCTCAAAGTAGCATGACCATCTGTTCCATAATGAGTTTTATTTTTTATTATTTTTAAACGAAGCAAGTTTCACAATTTGGCCTTTAGGTAATTATGAGGTTTTATATGGGTTATATAATCATATAGGTTTTTATTTACAATGTCAATTTTAGAGTTTTTAGAATCTTAACAATTGTGACATCAGACTTTTTAACTCAGAATCGTGACCTTGACTAATTGACTTTTAGGTGATGTTTTAATCCAAATCTGTTTTTTTTTGTCAATCCAACCTTTTGTTTATTTAAGTTCTTATCTTCTGAATGTAAGAAAACAAATGCGTATTTCCCGGAGAATTCTGGGAAAAGGAGCGGCCGTGGAGCCGATGGATGTCGCTGCAATTCCTATAACTAGCGTCATCTACGTGGAAGGTAGTTTCGACTTGTCTTCAGATTTTGGCTTTAAACGCGTTTTCTGGATCCGTTTTTACGGCAATATCGGTGACCAGCTAAAATGGAAAAGTTTAGAGATTTAAAAAAAATCAATAATGAAGACCGTCAGGGGGCACCCGGATTTGAACCGGGGACCTCTTGATCTGCAGTCAAATGCTCTACCACTGAGCTATACCCCCACGTCACGGCACTGACGACATTTCTGTCATGTTTTATACGTGGTACGTACGTGTACAATGAAATTATAAATATTATAAAAATTATAAAAAAATATATATATTATATTATAAATATATACACACACACACACATATATATATATGTGTGTGTGTGTGTGCGTGTGTGTGTGTATGAGTATACACGATCCACATAGTCACAATAGGCATTTTAACGTCTTTATTTAAAAAAAGCAGTCATCCGTGAACATTATATTCCGCACACACCACAGGCCCTTATAGCGCAAACGCATCATTGATATAGTGTTTTTTTTACTTAACCTGCCCAGGTCAGGAATGTACAAATACTGTAAGAGGGTAACAAAGCGGTGATTACATAGAACTCCATACAAATCGTGACTATTGAAAATTACGTGAAAATTGCATTGCGCGTGCGCGTCCGTTGGTTTCTGGACCACTCTGTGCATAAAGGTGCTCGTGAAGGTCCAGAAGATCTGTGAAGCTGTTCCTCATCTCAAAACCCGGGTCTCCAAACGCACAACAGTCCTGCAACAAGACGCGGGTTAAAACCAATAAGCAGCGTAAAAACGACAAATAATTAAATATAGCGAAGACGCGCGCGCACGCATGCGCACACAACATTCCGCCCTTTCTTAATTTGTCCAGATTCGCGTGTGCACATTTTACATTTATAAAAACGTACCAAATCAGATCGGTAATAATAGTCTACATTAAACGATCTATTAATAACCAAGCGAGCTCTAAACGCAGCCGCCCTTCCCCCTCGTCTCGAGTACACGTTTCCACAAGGATTCAAATAGAATTTGTGGAACTACATCGCCAACCTCCATGTAACGGTTCCTCACGAGGACGTGAATCACGCATCCGCTCTCGAGACGGTCCATGGATGCTGCGGCGCTCAGAGCATGTAGATGATGTAGGATAGGAACACCAGGCCCATGATGGCGAAGAACATCAGGATCAAGACGTCCAGCATGTTTCTTCAGAGCGAAACACCTCGAGGATGCGAAGTGACGGGCGACAAGCCGCTGTTCCGCTGATCGAGGCCCTCGCGAGCTGCACGACTGCGCGCGGCCGCTATAACGGGACTCGTGCTCATGCTCGTCTGCACATCGGCACAATTGCGCATCAACACTAAACCGAAAAGGGTTTGTGTAAGCAGAATGACGGACTGTTATATTTATTCGTTGAGAAAAAAAANTGGAAGAGATGGAAAACGGACCTTTCGTTTTCATCCGGCACTGGGATTGTCGCACCACCTTCCTTCAAGTCACATGTCACTGTTTTTACACCCTGGCTCCTCAGGGAGATTTGAAAAGGGTTAGGGTTCACATCAGGCCGTCTTCAACGTTTCCCTCATGCTCAAGCAGATCCGGACTACATTGGTCTACACTTGTTGCAAGCCTTACTGCTTTTAGATAATCCTCTAAACACCAGTGTGTTGTTTTGTTGTGCTGCAAAAACGTCAACTAAATGAGAAAAAAAAGACATTATGCAGTGGATGAGAGTAAATCTGGACTATAACGACAAGCCTCTAGCATTAAACGCCAAAAAGTGTTTCGCGTTACGGGGTGAGAATTAGCCAGATCTGGAAAGGTTCCTGTCTTTCCCTTCAGCTTCCTGTAGAAGACAAGCTCATGCCTAAAAGGCGCTTGTTGAAAAGTGCTAGTACCGCTATCATGCCCATCAGGGTGAACTCTCTGTCCTTTTCAATAGACATTGGTTCGAGCCAAAAAGGGCAGAGTCTCCGTCATAAGTGAACATGCCTGAAGGTGAAACAGACATGATTTTACCGCGACCGAGAACCGAAAGCCAACAATGCAAAAAGCAAATGATACAACAGCTAGACGATCTACAATGATAACCAAGCGTCGGTATACCTCTGTCAGGCTGGAAGAGCTCTTCTACCATGCGTCGTAGAGCCTTTTGTGAGACTCCTCTGTCATCTTCAGCTGCTTCACCCTCAATCTCCTCTTTAAGGCCATTCTTTAGCTTCCCAACTGTCAGTCCTGCAAATCTCCTCCAACTAGAAGAAGCAGAATAAATCAATTCCACAAATAATTCCACAAAAAACGAAGAAAGTCATTCTGAACCTACTGCGTTGAAAACATCTTCCAGGATGTGGTCCTGTCGCACTTTGAGCATCAGTGTGTCTTCCCTCTGTTCCAGCTCCAAGCTGTAGTGTAAATGGGTTTTTTTCCACAGAACCACTAAACATGAACGGGTAGGTCCAAAAAAAGTTGTTCTTGGACCTCAGTGAGTTTATATTGGGGAGGCCCAGAAAATAAATGCAAGTTCTGACAAACACTGCAAAGGGTATGGGAGGACACAAATGTCCAATTCTTTTCCCCAGAGGATCCTGTGCTCTGTGGAGCTTGGTTCAGGGTCGAGGTCTCCTCCAAGTATGTTGGAATAATACATGATCCTCACGCACTGGGAGACGGACGCCAGGACCTTATTTACACCGTCCTCTATTCGTGCCCCTCTTCAGGCCCTTAGGCCCTTTGCATATTGGCACGATATGCAAATTGGTATGGGTCCAGGCTGGGTGACAGGCAGGCTTTAAGATGGGTGAGAACAAGAGAACAAGCCCCCTCCAGCCAGACTTTAACAGTCTTGATTGTGGGTTTCACGCGGTTGATGACTAGAGAGTACTTCAGCAGCAGAAACAATGAAAGATGGTCTGATTGTCCGAGATGGCGGAGGGGTGTGACTATGTAAGCATCTACAACACTGGTGTAAGCAAATTTCTTTGTCCTCTGGTAAAGCAAGATTTGTTCTGGCGATATTTTGGCAGAACTGATCTTAAATTGCAAATGATTAAAATCCCCAGCAAAAATAAACGCTGCATCGGGATGCTTGTCTGCAGTTTGTTAATAGCAGAGCTCAGTTCGTGCATAGCTGTGTTTTCCTGGGCATCAGGAGGGATATAAACTGCTACCACCACAACGCATTTGAACTCGTGTGGTAGATAGAATGGTCTGCACTTTACAATCTAATCGCTGAACATAAAAGTGGTCTACTATGTTACAGAGGCTGTAGAGCAGGGGTCTCCAAACTATGGCCCGTGGTCCGCAGCAAATTCTGAAAATATAATTTAATATGGCCTGCTAATTTTATTTTTTTTTGCTGTTTGCATTTTTGCCTTCACTGGTGTCTTTCAAATTGTCCTTATTTGTTTCTGAAAACAAAAACTTTTTGCTGCTGCTGTACACAAAAATGTCCCCAAAAGGCGCTTGAGCTCAACTTTGTTGCACTTCTCACTTTCATCACTAGATGGAGCCAGTCACAGAAACGAGGCTTCTTCACTAAATAAAATTAAGCAAAGAAAAATATTTACCACGAGTCACCCAGAAATGGCAGCATCAAAGAAACGCAAGACAGCAAGTGAGTGTAGAAGATTTCAAACATGTTGGGAAAATGAATATTTCTTTAAAGAAATCAGAAGAATGCTACTGTAGTATATTGAAATAGGTTAAAAGCAGTGCTGTGGCTTTAAGAGGGTGTGTTTGAAGTGTTTTACATCGCAGAATTCACAATAATATAAATAAAAATACGACAGCGACAATCGTGGCTTAATCGAGACTTCTCTATAATTTCCTTCTTTAGCTCAATGGTTATTTCATCGTAAAACCTTGCTCTCGCATGTATCTTGCACATCTTCATTCATCTCGCTGTCTGGTCAGTGGTGTAAATGTTACTGGGCTCGAGTGAATCAGATTAGTGTCAAACATACCAAACGTAAACAACTGTATTTTAAAAAAACAATACAGAAATGGTTCACGTTTTCGTTTTGTTTTTAATTGTTATTTTTATTCGCGATATTTACATGATCGCTAGACAGCACGTTAAAGGCTGCATTTTCGTTCCAAATTGGACGTTTCTCGAATCCCTGCACGCGCTCTTGTAGCAGCAATTATGAAATAAATTGTTATTAAAAATAATCATGCCTTTTTCGTTTTCTAAGTAGTAAAACTTTATTCTTGGNCGTTTTGTTTTTAATTGTTATTTTTATTCGCGATCTTTACATGATCGCTAGACAGCACGTTAAAGGCTGCATTTTCGTTCCAAATTGGACGTTTCTCGAATCCCTGCACGCGCTCTTGTAGCAGCAATTATGAAATAAATTGTTATTAAAAATAATCATGCCTTTTTCGTTTTCTAAGTAGTAAAACTTTATTCTTGGAATAAATGAGGAACTATAATTGTGTCAGTTTAAAAAGTTTAAATAAAATAAATAAAACTGATAATACATAATTCAAAAATTTGATATTTGATATTAAAATAAAATTCTAATATTCCTTGGTGACTTTGTTTTTATTTTAGTATATCTGTTTTGTTTTATTTTTAATGTTTAAATGTTATACTATAAAAATACTATTTACTATATTATACTAAATACTATAAAGTTAGGGTAAGGGTTAAAATTTGAAAATGGACCTCATGACGCTGTTGTCCTGACCATATTTGTGGACCTCATGACGCTGTTGGTGTGGAGAAGTGGAGCCGCCTCTTTCCCCTCTGAGGAGGGAAACTTCGTTACAGAATCTTCATTAAAAATGACGCGGAACAACCAACGCACTGATTGTGTAGTGTTAGAATGCCGGAGGAGACTGGCACCAGTGAGCCGGGTTCTCCCCAGGGTTTTTTCCTCGTTAAAGAGGTTTTTTTTACCTGGCCACTGTCGCATATGTGCTTGCTCACTGCTCTTTGTCTTTGTCTTGTCATAACCGCAATCCGGACAATAAATTGAATAAAAAGCAACAATTCTCCTACATATTTACACATGCGCTTTGAGACAGTTAAAACTGTGAAAAGCGCCCTACAAATACTCATTATTATTATTATTATTATTAAAATTGCGTTAGTGAACCGAGGTACCACTGTATTTTCTCTGTATCCCAAAATGTGTAATTTTTTTTCCTCCAGCCTGGTCCGGCCCCTTTGTCAAATTTTAGAACCCAATGTGGCCCGCGAATCAAAAAGTTTGGAGACCCCTGCTGTAGAGGTTGTCACAAGACTCCTCTGTCAATTTCTGACCTATGTGAGAAAACCAAAGCAAAGTAGGTTTAAGATGTTCAAAAGCAGTGCTATTGGAAAATAGAGAAACTACATAATCTGAAATCTTCAAAATCTGAAATCTGAAACTGCAAGATCAAACTCCGTCATGGAGGGACTACGGTTATAGCTGTTCAACTTGCCCTGAATAACAAAACCTCACAGTACAAAAAAAGCTCAATCAATAGTAATCATATTGCGTTTATGCAAATTACATTAGCACTTCCTCTTCCCATCATTTTGTCAAAACACGAACTTTACACATAGCGTGAACTTTATCCAATTTACATTTATTATTTATTTATTTATTTTGCCAGGGGTTGTTTTTCAGCGCAGCTAGATGTGAAGTATTGATTTAAACTTGATTTGTAGGCACCTTGGTGAATTTGTTGAAGATTAAAATCAAGGAAGCTGCAGGGAGAGAGAGAGAGAGAACGACTGTTATAATTTCACAACATAGCAACAGGTAACTAACTAAACATTCACCATTGATCTCAGACCCCCTTAACGGCCCCAAAAGCAAACCGCGCTCGGCGTATGAATTAACTAAATAGATGATAAATGAAAATAAATTAAGAAAAATAATTATACATTGAGAAAAATATTTATAAGTGGAGGCACAACATTTTAGAAATTATATGTTATATACGAATGAATATTCGAAGCTTGTGATTCGGTCAGACTTGCAGACATGAAAACCTTCGCCACGCGGATGAGCTGAAACCAACGAATAAAACAGTGAAACACGGCGAATAAACCCTGTGCATAATGTTTACTGCATGCTACGATTAGCGTGTTCTCCTCGTTACAGACTCGTTATTCGCTCAGATTTATGCACATTTAAGCCGTCGCCGCGCCGTGACGAGCCGAAATCAACAAATTAATCAACTTATCATATAACTTGCTCGAAGCTCCGTCTCTCTCAGACGCTGCACTGATCTGAACGGGATGTCTGACACGCCTCTAGAAGAATTGGCCCGAATCCGCGGCTCCCATTGGACGGCCCGAACTTGACTTCTTTGAGATTGGTTTTACGCGTGGTCGCAGGCACCAATGGTCAGTCTATCACGCATCGTCTTATACGATAAGGAATAAAACCAACATGTCTTAATACTGATGTCCACGACACGACCACGCTCTAAAACTTGTGTCCTGGCACACCCAGGTAGCATCGCCTGACTTCTGCATCAGCCGCATTAACGCATGCGATCAAATTAATGAAGTCATTAAATCAATAAACAACCGAGGATAACGCAAACAATTAATTAATAAATGAGTGCAACTAAGATTGAAAAACAGAACAGAAAAAAGACCCAAAACGCTAAATATGGCTCTTACATTGGCCCTTGCCCGCGCTGTGATTGGAGGAATGCACGCACGCACGCAGGGACTACGCCATTGGCTTTTGAAGAATTGGACCCGAATTTTCCCCGAGAAGAACGCTCTGCCTGACAGACACAACTCCATTTCCCATAAAGCATGTTAATGCATCTTAAGTACAGGTCCTGTGGGCGCGGGCGGGGAGTTTGACTCTCACCTGCTTGTTGGAGTTTCTGACGGTCGTGCATGTGAGTATTATTTAATGTGAGTGCATTGTGAGAACGTATATTTTACGTTGTCGAATTGTGTATGCGTGTGCTAGCGTGAAACAAACTGTCACAGTTTAGACTACTGTCACCGGGCAAGGCAGGATGGATCCACGTGCGCTTCTTGGACAAGATCACAGGAACAGGAAGGGTTAAACTCTCTCCTAAGGTTTAATCCAGAATTACACAAGAACAGAAACAAGACTACAAGGTGACAGGACACACTGCAACAAACTGCACTGTTCTTCACAAGCTCGTTTGTGTGATTGTGAGATCGTCATTTTCGTCAACGTTTTAAGCTCACAACATCGATTCTGTGCTTGTTCAATAATTTTCACATCGTATAACAATGTCACTTTGAAATTAGTGTAAAACTATTTTTTTTATTAGGTTTTTGATATATTTGGAAAGTTTTTATCTGTATACTCCATTCTCTTTTCTATTAAACGTGGTATTATGTATTATTTAAAATGTTTTTGAACAAAAACAAAAAACAGACTTCTTCAGACTTTTTTTTAATATATATTGACTTTAGTTTATTTTTTTTATTTATGTTTACATTTATGTTACAAGAGAAAAAATGTTGTGAATGGAAATGTTATGTATCAATCTTATAATTAGCGTGACATTTTAGCATGCAAATAAATATCGGTTGGAGATACTTACCTGGTCCAGCAGAGGGCAGCAAACACCATAAAACCAAGCGCAATAACCAAAACTGAGTGGTTGTAATGGTCTGAAAGTGATACAGTATGTGTGTTTATATGTGTGTGTGTGTGTGTGTGTGTGTGTGTCTGTGTCTGTGTCTGTGTGTATGTGTGTGGATATATTAAAAAAATACCCCCCCCCTCCTTTTTTTCTGTCCTTGCCAACACTAGAGCTTCATTTATAAAACACAATTATTAAACCTAAGTTTATCAGACATGTATTTAACATCGGTGTAACGTAATACACTGAATTATATGATATATGAAATAATGAATGAAATAATTGTATTTACCATTGTACTAAAATTATATTTAATGTACATTAAAATATACATAATTTGGATTTCATACACAATAAAGTATTACACGACACGTTCAGTTTTTTGTATTATTGTATCTAAGAGACACGGTTTAATTGTTTAATAACTGTTTTGTGTTTTTGTTTCACGCCTCTCGACCCTGACGTCACCGCACGCTCCGTTTCCGGAAAAGCGTCACGTTGTTTACAACTCGGGCGGAAACGGCGTCGGGACACGGCAGTGTTCCTTGCCAGATTTATTTGTACTTTTACATCGATTTGTTGTTTCACATTTCAGGACACCAAACAGGTAAACAACTAAACGAATCGTCACTCAGGTAACGCGGCTCGAGTGGGACTGTTTCTTTAAACGGTTTTATCAACAGTTGTAAGTGAAACGCCCACACGACCATTCAAACACGTTCTGTCGTTTTCACATAATAACGGTTACGGTATTTTGTTTTTCCAAAAACAATCTGGCACGATTATATGTGTCCTTGTGTTTTTAATCGAACAGTCTCCTTCTGCTGGCCGAGATGCTGCAGAGTAGATCTGACGAGGAGATCCGGTGGATGCTGCAGCAGCGGCGGATCAGACACGGACCGGTGGTCGGTCAGTCAGTCAGTCAGCGACCGGCAGCTTGATTTAGTCTTTCATCTTCTGTGTATCAGACTGTTGCTTTAATAATCAGCCACGTTTCCTTCCACAGGATCCACCAGAGCCCTGTATGAGAAGAAGCTGCGAGCAGCCATGGCTAAAGAACTGAGAAATCCTCCTCAGCCAGACAGAAGCTTCCACAGGGAAGAAGGTGAGGGAATGCTGAGATCTTCCTCTTTTAGGAGCTTTCAATATTGACACGGACTAGATCTCTATACATTCACTAAGAAGATTGATCTCGTTTGATCAACAATCGACTCATCTGATTTCTATGATCTGCTTACAATGCGAGTTTGCAAGTAATGTAAGTTATGTTTTAGAAAGTTATATTCACATATTTGAGATTCACACATCTTCTAACTTTGAGATACTAATCAATAATCTGAGATACTTTATTCTAGGATACATAGCTATAGCTTTGAGATACTAAGTCAAAATTCTGACATACTGAGTCATAGTCATAACTTTGAGATACTGAGTCAAAATTTTGAAATGCCAAGAGATACATTTTTTATGAATTAGTTATATTTCTGAGATACTAAGTCATAAATTTGAGGTAATAAGTCACAAATCTGAAATACTAATTCTTAGTCTTAGTTCTGAGATTACCATCAATAGTTAATCAGTATCATTAATTGGTTAGAAAGTCACAATTCTGAGCTACTAAATAACACATTTGAAACGCAATTGCTGTGAGTTTTCACCTTGGAAAAGTGAAGTTGTGTTGTTGTGTATTTCCCGCAGCACATTTCTCTTCTGCTCACCTCCGCAGACCTGTGAGTGAACACGATGATTCTCTGCGCTTGTGTTGCCGTGTTGAGTAACTCTTGCCTTTAATCCTGAAGCGGCACTTTGACGACTCTAGCGAAAGGTACGTCCTTCTGTTGGTTCAGTCAGTGATTTACAGTGCCGTGATTCTGTTTCCTGTCCCACAGAGAACTTTACAGTCAGAGAGGGGTGGATTATTACACGGAGCAGTAAGTTCCATCTTTTTAATGTAGACACTCTACCTTCATTTTACAACACATTTATTCTTTTAATCCTGCCAGATATAGAGACTCTCCCTCAGTGCCAGCAGAGAACAGTCCGACATGGCGCAGTCCGGTTTGGCTCAAGCTTTTGATGTTTGGAATTCTATCCGGACTCATTTACATGATTTGGTTTCATATGGAACCGGACGAACCGGTAAAAAGACTGACATAATCTCAAAATCAAAAATCAAAATCACAATCTTCTCAAAATACGATTGTTGTGAATTTTAGTAGAACGCGGGTTCTGTGGATGATTTATTCTGCAGGTTGCGTTACATTTCAGGCGAGTTTGGTTCCGAGTTTAACGTTTGTTTCTACCTTAGTTCCAAGATGAAACAGAAACGGTTTAATTTCCTGGGCTTTTCAACTACTAAAAGTAGTTAAGAGAAATGAAATATGGTCGTGACTACATTTGCAGTTTGCTTTTTACGCTTTTTCAATTGTTATTCAAATAAGTTGTGATACTAAAGGTTCTCTGACTTTTATGTTCGCTGACTCAAATCACAAAGAAATAATTCACAACACGCAATCAGTGGTTTTCTATTGCAAATCTATAGATTATATCGTTTTATTAACCCTTTAATCAACCACTGGACAGAACAACACTAACAACACATACAAACACACACACACACGGAAAGCTTTAGTTTGTTCCTTCGGGAATTGTATATTTGCGTGTGCGTGTACAAACACTATTTGCAGACGCTTATAATTGAAATTCCACACAAGCGTGAGCTGACTGGCTTTAATACGATAGAGTGACTGTTTTGCTGGTTTTTTACATTCAGTGAGTTTTGTTCTTATGTAAAAACTGTAGAAAACAATAATAAATATATCATACAACTTATACAGCATCTCATGAGGGATTCACAGCTTTTCAGATTGGGAAGATCTCCGGTCAGTGCGAGCGCCAGCCATCTTTACCCGCGGAGGTGGTGGTCCGAGTCTCTTGTTTGGCTTCATCCAGTGCAGAGTGAACATCATATATCAGATTCTGAAAAAATGCAGAGACACATGATTTGGGACAAAA
>SOMO01000173.1:28044-39354 GCA_028128575.1 Paedocypris carbunculus
ATTAATACTAATATTCACCACTCCATAAAAAATGATCTATATCAGTATAATTGTACGCTGGGCCGGGCGTGGTCCCGATCCCTTAAAAAGACTTAATCAATAGGCTTTTTGTTCCGCCATTTTAAAATCTGGATTTATTAAATCATGAAGTGTGTTGAGATTTGAAAATTGGTTCTTGATGCATACATTTTGCTACAAACCAGTATTGGATTAGTTCTGGGTCTCTTATGATCATGCATATGGTATGACAAATGTCCGAATTAATTATTAGTTGTGCGATTTATTTGTATTGACAAATAAATGTGTCTGGCTGATTGTTATATAGTTTAATTGTTATATTTAGACGTTCTGCGACACAAATGAGTTCCTACTAGTCCTTCAGTTTGAACGGCTATGCTTTGCTTCTTAGTTCTTCGAGAAGCACAGGAAATGAGTTTGCAAGTTCTTCAAAGGAACCAGACTTTTCCTGTGTGAGAACGGCGTTGTTCCGCAAAGTTGTCTGTTCATTTATTTTGGTTGTGTTTGTCTTAAAATACTAGTATAGAAAGGTAAAGAAATCAAAATAATATTTATGGCAACTGCAGTAAAACTGGTCAATTATTGCTGCCGATGCTGGAAGAAAAGGTGTTGTGCTTACATACGCAAAAGGAAAGCTAAATAAGTTTCGCATTGTTCATTGTGAAACCAGCGATGTTTCATTTTCACAAAATTAATTTTGTTCTTGATCATACGCGTAGTTTCACTTGCTGTTTGGTAGTTTTTAATTTTAGAATTTTTGAACATTGAGCAGAACATTTCAAAAGTGCCACATTATAATTGTATGTTTGTTTTTGTTGACCTTTTGGGTTTAAATGCTCAATGCAGCCTGTGTGTAGCAAGGCTGTTCTTTTCTCTCTCTCTCTCTTGTGTGTGTGTGTGTGTGTGTGGTTCAAGTTTCAAGTTTTGTTTATTTATAAAGTGCTTTTAACAGCTAGACTGTTTCAAAGCAGTACAACACACACACACACACACACACTCAAAAACATTTGATGTTCATTTAAAAATGCGGCTAAACATGATGACAAAACGTTATTTGTGGCATTTGCAGGGACATTTGCAGGATCTTTTTTATGTGCTGTGCATTATTATGACAAACTGGATTGCAGATTAAATATCTGCATGTGAATGAATGTATGAATTTTACTGTTTTGATTTTTGAATTAACCCGTTGAGTTCCAATGACCTAATGATTGTCTTCCTTCCACAGGGTGTCTTATTCTGTCCACGTCTCTGATGATTACCCAGGTATTTGATCATTATGAATGACGTCATTTGTTGAAGTTTATTTCAAGATTTGAATGAGTTTTTCATTGACTGACATTTTTGATACAGTGACTGATAACTGTTGCTTTATTATAAGTGCAGTAATGAATGAATAATTATATGCCAGTTCGGTAAATTTGTCATACAGTGGTACCCTGACTTACAAAATCAAAAATCACAAAAAGCTTTATTGATGTTTTTTTTCTCCCGTAGAGCCGCCATCTTGAAATGACGTTGTGCAAATCTTTAAGATTTTTGTAATCTCGCGAGAACATTGCTTGCATGACGTCATTTCAAGATTGACGGTCATGTGAGAGTGTCCGTACATAATTATATACTGCATCTTTAAAAACAAATGCCAAGGGGCAGAAACCCAGCACACTGCTATGTAACATGTTTATTACATTTATTACCTATATGTAACCATTTATTAAAACAGTTTACGAAATCATGGCACAGATTAGATGGATTCCATGTAGAACGAAATGGCTCGCTGCACGGATTAAGTACGTAAATCGGTTAAGTAAGATTATTCGTAAGCCAGGGTACCACTGTATTTACATGTAATGTATGAATATGAATTGACTGCATAGAATTAAAATTGTGAAGTTTCTTAATGCCTTTGAATGAATTGTATTCCCTAGTTTAAACAAACAAACAAAAACCTTTTACCAACTTTCCAAATGTCAAAACTTTCCCAAACATGTCTAATTGCCAGACAGAATATGTCTGTTATGTCATTCAAAAGAGTGATTCCATTATGAATTTGGAATATTGCAATTCTTTGTGCTTTCAGATAACACATACGTATCAAACTCTGAAAACGACGATGAAGTGTTAGTGACTCTGGATCCAATTCCTGTGATTTTCCACAGAATAGCAACAGGTAGGAACAATTGTCATTTCAAACATGACCTGAATTCGCAAAGATCAGTAATTATGTGCTGCCCGCAGAAAAACATGGATAATAAAACAAAGTATAATACAGAAAATAGGCTTCTTTTGCTTTTTACATTTTTTTTAAATTTTCAAGTAAAATTAAAATCGACAGAATTAGTTGAAATGATGGTACCGTTGATGGTCAAGTTCAAGTTTTCATTTCATTTTCCTCAAANGCTTACTCTTGACACGATAGTAAATATAATATTAGGTAAATTAAGTTTTTGCTTTATTAGTGAGTGAGTTTGTCAATATGGCCACTAGAGGCAGTATCAGAAATTGTGGCATGACATGGGCCGAGAAATCCAGGTCATATCAATAATGAACAGAACTAGTGATTCAGGATGCACCCGGCGAACCGGGATGACCAATTAGATCCAAGCTCTTGCTCGGGACATTGAAGATTTTCACACGGTCAAACGCCTTCCCAAAGTCTACAGAACACATTGACTAGTTTGGCAAACTCCCATGAACCCTCAAGCCTTTCTTGACTAAAGAGCTGGTTCAATGTTCCACCAGGAAGAAAGACGCATTGTTCCTCCTGTATCCGTGGGTTAGTTCTCCTCTCCAGCATCCTGCCATAGACTTTCCCAATGAAGTGGGAAACACCATCAGTTGTGATTATTGTAGCATTTACAAGCTTGTCAAACCAATCGTTTTACAGCCATACTGCATCTATTCTGCTTAATGAAGCTGTAAATCTCTCCACGGAATTTTACTTCTGCTTTGTGTATTTTTTTTTATTTTAGAAATTCGCATAAATAATGATTCCACAAGCTGTCTCGCTGTCAAGTCGAAACTCCAAACCGACAAACTCACAGTAAGACTTATACTTATCTTTTTTTTTCTTCAATTTAAAGTTTTTGTATTTGCAATACAGCTAATGTCCATATTTTTCACACCGTTCTAGTGGCATTACACTATCGATGAGGACTCGGAGGGGGACAATGACTCTGAAGAGTTTTACTATCTTGGACAGGTTGGTTAATATGGTGTTCTACTCCATAAACCATCATTTCAGAACCAACAGAAATGTAGGCAGACATTTTTTTTCAACTTTTTTTTCCCCCCAAGTAAAACGAGCTAAACATTTTTATTAAAGCGTATGGTTCACCACAATAGCAGCTATTCAGAAAGTAAAAATAGCCAGAACCGGTTTGTAAAAAGACAATTCTCTTCATTCTCTAGTGTAGATTGATATCGAGCCTGTGTCGGTGAAGTATGCTTGAAAACATTGATATTCACAATATTGTAAAATGATCGTCTAAAAACGTCCTGTTTGTCTGAAGCTCCAGCCTTTTCATTTCACGGTAAATGTACTTTTAGGAGTTTTCAGCCAGAATAAAAGCTATAAAATGATCTTGACTTTTAATGATTAGCCTTCCTCGCTCCTCCAAGGTTTCCAATTGTGAATGCACATAAAGTTTGTTCCTAGAAGAATCATGTGCTCATTCATGGTGAGTCATGAAGAACATGAGTTCTGTGTGACCTACAAGACCAGTTTCACTCTCTCACATTCCAATTGTTCATTTGATCATTCTGTCCAATCTGTCTTTTTGTTTTTGGTTGAAGGTTAAAATAGAAAAAAAAAAAAANAAGAACAGCAGGAGATAAAACTGCGCATGTATTGTTCGGTGGAAGATAGTGACTCTGAGAGTGACTCGGTGGACAGTCCTGTTAAATTACAAAAGACTCTGCATCCCCTTAAACACCCCAAAGACTCTGACGAGGAAGAGATTGAACTCTGCTTCCGCTCAAGCAATCAGCCTGTTGTCAACCAATCGGAAATACAGCTGCAACACAGCAATACAGAAGGACAAATCGTATTGGAGAAACAAAAAACCAGAGAGGAAAACGATAGAGTTTCACTTTCAACTTCATCAGAGTCNAAACACCCCAAAGACTCTGACGAGGAAGAGATTGAACTCTGCTTCCGCTCAAGCAATCAGCCTGTTGTCAACCAATCGGAAATACAGCTGCAACACAGCAATACAGAAGGACAAATCGTATTGGAGAAACAAAAAACCAGAGAGGAAAACGATAGAGTTTCACTTTCAACTTCATCAGAGTCCAACTCTCACCTTCATACTGACAATGGAGAGAATGGACATGATGCCATTCAGCTTGACAGACCATATACACCTTCAAAAGATGTTTCCTCAAGGTCTGATGCAAAATGTGAAACTAATCTAGAAGGTGTTCAGGTCTCGCAGGTACAGAAGATGACTTGTTCTTCGGTTACTCAAAGCAGTCGCCATGTCACCCCAAGGAGTCAAGACAGGATGGCTAAATTACACTCGGATAGATCTACATCTAAGTGTAAACCATCCTCTCTGAAATCCTCAGCGTTGGAGCCCAATTTCTCAGAGACCACTAGCAAAGTCGGACAAATGACTCCAAAAGCTCTTTCCACACCAGATGCCAAATCTTCGCCATCCCAAAGCCAGAGTAAAGCTACAACTGGTCTCAGAACCTCAGGAGGTAAATCTTCAATTGAAAACCCGGTTTCGCCTCATCTGAGAGGAAGACCCAGAGGGGAGGATAAAAAGGCAAACGCCACTGCCAAACTCAAGGGTTTGACTATTAAAAGCAAATCCAAGGATCAAGAAACATTAGGCTTTAGATCACCAAAACCTGAAGCTCCACTGCATAAAAAATTCCCTGGTTCTCCGGGTAATTCTCCTAAGCTACATTCTAAAAAGTCTACACAAACTAATAGTCCAAAACCTACTCGATCTTCTGACAAAATCAGGACCAGCTCTTGCAAAAGCGAGCAAGTGTCCAGTGCGCTGAAGAATTCCACAGAAAGTGCAAAAGATGTGTGNCCAGTGAGGAAACGCTGGTTTGAACTTCTGCTGTTTCCTCCAGGTAAATTATGATGGAGAGCTACACAAACATCCCCAACTAGAGGCTGATTTGGCCGCGGTGAGGGATTTATATGGCCATCATGCAGTTTCTCTCAGGTACACGACTGTTCTTTCTTTTTCCCCACTTTTAACATGCACATATAGCGTGTGTTATAACATGCATAATTAANCAAGTAATGGTTGCTGAGTAATGTTTTCTAGTAATTGTGTTAATCGAGCTCTTAAGGAAAGGAAAGTGAGATAATGGCAATATAATGGCCGTTTTGTGTAAACAACAAATATATAAAAACAATATAACTATAAAAAATAATATAACAATATGGAGCAAATAAGGTGCCAATTGAGAATTTGAAGGTTGTTGTAAATATAAACACTAATTCTGTACATTTCTGCAGGGAATATGGTGCGATTGATGACGTGGACATTGATCTACACATCGACGTCAGTTTTCTAGATGTAAGTTTCAGAACTCAGGTGATTCAAAAGAATAGTTTTAGGAAAGATGGGCATGGCAATGTTACAAGTATTTATTACAGTATTTCTGTGTGTGTAGAGATATTTACGGTATTTCTGTGTGTTTTCCGCAGGAGGAGATTGCTCTTGCCTGGGAGGTTATCAGAAGTGAACCGGTCATTGTGCGGCTTCACTGCTCCCTCACGCAGTACCTGAATGGACCAGGTTATTTAAANCAAGACAAATGTTGGCTGTCTTTTAGGTTTTTTTCCCTCAAAATATCAAATGTAACCTCAGTTGACTCATTTTGAGAAGGTTCAGTTTCAGAATGTTCTTTACAACTCTAGTTTAATGGGATAAACATCAGTCACCATACAATTACATGAATTTGAATTATCTTCACATTCCGCTTGTTCAAAGTTTGACGCCAACTATTAAAACCTCTTCTCATCAGCTTCTCACTTCCCTCCAAAGATATTGCTCATATGGTTTCATCTCCTGTTTTGTTGTACGATGGCACAAAAAAAAAGCCTCAGGCAAACAATGACTTTGACAAAGTTCAAAAGAATGACGCGATTCTCTTTTTTACATTGAAGTTTTCTTTCTCTTTTTCAGTTCCCACCGTTGATGTGTTTCAAGTGTCTTCAAAAGACAGATTTGGACTCGGACATCAGTTAAAGAAGTAAAGATGTTGTTTTAAACTCGTGATTTTAATTGTCAATGGGTCTCATGAGTGTTTCTCCTGTTGACAGAGTGATGCAAACCTTTGTCACGCAGCAGTGGAAATGCCACTGTAAAGACAAACATATCATTCCGCACAGCAAAAAGCAAAATGAGAAGAAAGTGAAATCTCCATTGCACATTTTTTCAACTCTACGCAGGTGAGATCTTAAAATTGGCATTCCGTTGTTACGCAAATATAAGCCTTTTTTCCCCATGCTTTTTTTGCCTTAATAACATAAATCAAGAAACATTATCCACGCAGTGACACTTAGAAGTGGCTAAATAACACTGAAATAAAAATAAATTAAATTAAATTAAATTAAATACAATAACAGGGACAAACACTGGGAGGGAACTGGTCCAAGCAGCGAAAACAAGAAAAAGTTAATTTAAGGAGTGTGAAATCAAGTGAAATCATAGCATCACCTACTGGAGATATACTCTACTACATTTATAGATTATTATAATTTAGATTATATAATGCTTCTATATTTTATTCAACAAAATAAGCCACGAGTTAGATTTGTTAAAAGACGTTTTGTGAAGAGAAGTATTTAGCCAGAATTTTAAGTCTGAACACCAAGATGCTTATGTTCGCCTATTAATGGAATTTTTACCTGAAAAATCAGGGCTTATATTTGCGTAAATGCGTTATATGACAAACTGCATTTTAGCTCCAAAATGAACCTGGTGAGATACCTGAATCCAAGGAGCTTTTTCTTTTTTAATCCACCTAAGTGAAGCGTTAATCGACGACACGTTTAAATGAATAAATAAATAACGGTTAAGCAGTTTGTCAGCTGTGTTTAATGCTTCGCAAGCACGCGGCCTATCGCAGCTCATTAGCACAAATAACACTCCCGCCTTCCCGCTGTGAAGTAATGCAAACCGGATGCAAAGCTGACATGAAAAATGAAATTATTGAAAAGCAGCCACTGAAGCGTCGGGAAACATGCCGAAGCTGCACAAACCTAATTGCATTATGCCTTTTGTGTTCCATAGTTCACATTGTGTGATTAATGTGCCGCCATTGTGCCAACTCAGGTCCCCCAGCTACCCTCCTCCAGGCTGCGTGAAGAGCAAGAAGAAGCTCAAACCGGAGCAGGATGGCATGTCCAAGTCTCATCGTCTGCTGCGGAGAACCTGCTCCAGCTCGGTGAAGCCGGCGATGGACGGCTGCATGGGGAAGACACACAAGCTTCTGGCCCATTCCCTGTCCAGTGACCCGCGTATGGAGCAGCCCCTCAAACAGCCCCACCGGCTCATCCCGAGGCCGTGCTCTGCCGAGGACTGTCCACCGCTCCGGCCTCACAAACTGTCCCCGCGGCCCGGCGTGTCCGAGCCACAGGCTGCTGGGCGCAGTGATGGCGGCGCTCTGAAGCCTCACCGGCTCTTGGGCCGTTCCTGCTCTGGAACCGTGCGGACCGAGGAGTCGGATGGCCTGAAGCACCACCATCGTCTGCTCAGCAGGTCGTGTTCCAGCAACACCAAGATGGGCAAAGCCGATCTGTTCAAAGAACCTGTGGCGGAGAGCAGACGCCTCTCGCTTACCTCAGGGCTAATCGGGATCTTAGCCCCTTCGCTCTCTCCCACTCCGCAGGTAAAGAACACACAAGCTACTGGGGATTAAGTGGAATTTGTAGAAATGGTCATTCGTTAAGGGCTTTTATTCAACAACGATGAGGTTTATTTTTTCGTTTTGGCCAGCGATTATTATTACAAATATTTGGCCATATTTAGGATCTAGTTTCTTTAGTTTTTNTTTTTTTTTTTTTGACTAGCCAAACAATGGAGCCAAATCCATTCCACCCAGAGACAGAGGCTTCCTCGTGCAGGTAAAGTCTGAACAACCTCAGCTATATGAACCAATTCACTATCATAAATCCTATTTATATTGATTTGGTAGCGTAAAGATCTTCCTGTGAGATTACAGATATGCAGAAAAGTACAAAAAAGTGTCCAACATTCCATGCATTAAACGTCGTTTGTATTCTTTAGACGATAGAATATGCAGAGCAGCGTATTCCTGTGTTGAACGAGTTCTGTGTGGTCTGCGACGAACCTCATGTTTTCCAAAATGGACCAATGCTCAGAGTGAGTGCACACAAGCTTCTGTTTAACATCATGAGTCCATATAGATTGTAGACTTTTTGTCCATATAGATTGTAGACAAATCTAAATGATATTTGAAGATGGAAGTCTAATACACTGGTACCTCACCTTACGGAAATAATTCCGAGAACAGTTTTGTAAAGTGGGACGCATATTACCAAGCGGTCCGTAAATTCAGATAGAAGGTTTTTAAAAATGATATAATATTGGTAATGAATGAAACATTAAAAATGAATAATGTGGATGATAAAAATTCATTTAATTTGTCTTTTGGGTCAATCGGCAGTCGGTGGATGACTATCCAATGACGTTATATAATGTATCGTTACAATCCCAGTATATTTGTGTGTGATCAGGAGGAGTGACAAGCCAATTTACCATTAGCAAGTGGCAATCCAATTTTTATCTGCATCCTGCATCACTATCATTGCCTTTTGTATTCTGAAAAATCTTCATAGCTAGAGACAAGATTCTGATAGGCTTCGTAACGTGGGTCTTTCGTAAGTTGAGGTACCACTGTAAAGTTGTATTGGAAACTTGAAAATATAAGAGTTGTATTAATCTATAGGTTTTTTTTTTTTTTTGTAGCCCACCGTGTGTGAGCGAGAGCTGTGCGTCTTTGCCTTCCAAACCTTAGGAGTCATGAATGAAGCTGCTGATGAGATAGCCACTGGTGCTCAGGTACACAAAGCCAGCGCGGTTCAGGCGGACGTGGTGGTCTTCTAACCAGCAATGTTACTCTTGCTGACCATAGGTAGTGGACCTGCTGGTTTCAATGTGCCGATCTGCACTGGTGTCCCAGAGGAAAGATGTCATTTTTGAGCCATATCCCTCAGTAGTGGATCCCAATGACTCGCAAGCACTTGCCTTCAACCCCAGGGTTCTTGAGTCTAATCCTTCATCACACTATATTTCTGCTCCCGTCATTTTTTTGCTCTGTACAAACACCTGTTGTCTGTGTTTTCTTCAGAAAAAGGACTATATCCGTGTGATGAGAGCGCTTGACAGCATCACATCCATCAGAGAAATGACCCAGGTACCCTNGTTTTTTTTTTTTAATTTTGATACTTAAATTACATTTGGGATCCTGCAAATATTGAACTGAGAAGAGGTGGAGGCTCTAATTTATATGGTGCAATCGAGCATAAAAACACACAGTTTTTATGCTATATTTTTTCCCCTTTTAAATCATTTTTATATTTGTGTTCTATAAAGAAAGCAAAGGGGATTCTGATTTTACAGCACGGATGACCTTTAATGTTGTTTTTCCCGCTTCACAGGCTCCGTATCTGGAGATAAAGAAGCAAATGGACAAGCACGATCCACTGGCTCACCCACTGCTGCAGTGGTACGACACACTTTTACTACCATAAAGCTGACGTCATGATGCTGATGCATGTAGTGATGGAGCAGTTGTGGTCCAGCTGCCACCGAGGGGTTGCAGGTTCAAATCCTGGTCCATTTTCACAACTGAGTATCTTTAAGCAAGACACTGGCACCACGACTTTAGGCTGCCCACTGCTCCGGGTTTGTGTGTGTTCACTGTGATAACTAATGATTAAATGCAGAGAGCACTTTCAGTAAAGTCCCTAGTGAACATTCTGACCAATCATACGGACTGTAGTGGCCAACAAATTCTCATTCGCTCAGCTATCAAAGTTGTTGTCATGTCCGAGACATGTACTTTACAAAATAATGGCCACAGTTGAATTTAAATAACTCTGTTAGAAAAACTGGATCGAGTCTTATAAATGGTTATATATCAGTAAAGAAGGACATGATTAATGGATGTTTTCTTCACAGGGTGATATCCAGCAACCGCTCGCACATAGTGANTCAAAGTTGTTGTCATGTCAGAGACATGTACTTTACAAAATAATGGCCACAGTTGAATTTAAATAACTCTGTTAGAAAAACTGGATCGAGTCTTATAAATGGTTATATATCAGTAAAGAAGGACATGATTAATGGATGTTTTCTTCACAGGGTGATATCCAGCAACCGCTCGCACATAGTGAAGCTTCCAGTCACTAGAGTAAGTCACTCACTTAGATGAGTTTTTTTTATTTCTTCTTTGTCTATTGACTGGGCGATAATTTGATGACATTTTCACACATTAAAATAACGACAATCCCATACATGCTCAACAAGGTCAACGCATTACTGTTGCGGTAAAGTAACGCAGTAACTCTCAGGTTTAATTTATACTACTACTAAAGTAGAAGAATACTGCAGGTGTAATAATGCACAGTTGGCGTAAGGTGGATGCAGCACACGGTTTTCACCCTTTTAGTCAAATAACCTGGGTGAGAGTAGTAAGAAAAAATGGGTGACGGTGAAGACAAATGCATCGGCCATGACTGCTGAAGCTCGAAGGTCAAACAACTCTCCTGTATTTTTTATTCTAATATGACAAACGGAGCGATGCACACACCACAAACCTTATAAATGGTTATACATCCGAAGTATGGAATCATGTGAAATCTGTAATGTACCAATGAAATCTGACTGTTTTATCAGTTATTTTCTCTAAATGTAAAGTTCAATAAAACATCCATCTCGTTTTAGCGGTTACTTTCTCTAAATTAAGTATTTAGGTATATAAGCAAACTTATCATAGAAATAGTAGAAATGCTTTATTTTGAACCAGTAAAAGAGTGAAGTTATTAACTCATTTGACATTGCTGGCACACTGAGCGACGTAATAACTGAATCCGGCGCGCAACAAAAAACATGTTGGCTCCTTGACCGTCTTTTTCGGAGACGTGGCTCCAGTCTACAGTCTGGAATATTCCCGGCACAACATTTCTAATGTTTCTTGTGATGCCACGTGACACACAAATATAAATGAGGAAACAATATCAAGCCTAATTTTAAAAAGGTGTCTGACATTTTAAAACAAAAAAAGCAAATA
>SOMO01000173.1:74271-91656 GCA_028128575.1 Paedocypris carbunculus
AGAAAAAAAAACACAAACACTTTCAATCCAGGAATATGTGTCGAATAAGAATATCCAATTCTCCTCAGCATCTGAGAGCCAGTAGAGATGGACACCTACAGTATCTTTAGAATCACAGACATCCACTCAGAGTGAGAAGCTCTCGGCGCCAGTACACAAACAAACCACTCCCTTGGTCCAAGCATCAGCCATTTGTAGCCGTACGGCCGGTGAAAGGACACCAAACCCCCCCATCCTCACAAACTCCCACTAATCTGATAAAGAAACTGAGTGTGATTGAGAAATTAGAGACGGATTTGAGAGAGCTGGCTGAATGTGTCCTCCTCATCAAGCCGAAGGTGATAGACAATCCAGTGGTCTGAATAATACCGACGTACGCAGGAGTCATTAAGTCAGAATGAATATGCAACAAGAACTGTTTTAAATGGGTTTTCGATGCAGCCGAGATGGGCATTGATCATGCGTTATGAATATTCATTAATATTCATAGTGAATCGTGCATAATGTCACACAAGTGCAACGTCAAGAGTGGAATGAAAATGTCTCATCTAAACTATGCTTCTCCTTATAGGAGTTGACTTAAAAAAAATAATTGAAAGGCATATATTTCTGGCATAAATATGCTTCCATCTTCCATCAACTCATCAAAAAAACAGTTTGGTGAAAATATTCAAAAATCCTGAGTGAAATATCAATTTGCATTGAATTTTTAAAATCCTTTTTGTATTAAATCCTATCTCAGCAACTTCTCAGTTCTCTATAAATAAATAGCTGAAAGCCACACATCTTAGTTGTGTCTGGTACATCAAACTTCTCCTCCTCAAGACCTTAAACCGTGTTGAAATTTGACGTCGGTCATTGCCATGGGCAAGATCTACCCAGGAGACACTGGAAGCATCGCATCTAATCGTCCCTGACACATCACCACCTTCATTGTGCTTCTCCATCCCACCAGAGCAGAGGCAAAAAAGGTTGCGGTTCCAGCACCGAGTCCATGCAGTCGTTCTGCACATCGGCCTGGAACACCATCTGTCACTCTGGTGTCAAGTGGCACTTGTCTTCAGTGATTAGCATTGCTGCTTCAGGTAGGCCATGACTAAGGCAACCATATGGTCTGTGGAACAGGGTGACCACAGTGGTCCGAATGAGATCTTCATCTCTCTGGAGTCTAAATGGGGAAGACAGACCTGGCAGATATAGATAGTATTTACTTAGACATGCAATGACTATTCAGGCAAGATTAAGCAGAGACAAAGGAAGCGAAAAAGTTTTCTGTGGATGCATTTTGAAGAGAGCAGATCAAATCCTTGACTTCAAAAATGACAAAAATAAGAATCCCAGAGTCCAGCCTAAGAGGATTTTAATGACACAATCGTGCAGCAAGGCCTCTTCGGTTAATGATGCTAATTAGCTGCCCGCTAACGCTAAGTACCTACAGATTCGCTTTTTCTAAAAAACACATGTGCTTAAAAATCTGCCACTAATTTAACAAGGTCAACACAACAATCCAGTCGAGCTAAAATGTGTTTGATTGAGAATAAACAGACGTAAACGTGACATTGGCTTAAAACTAACCGATTATTATAAAACAAACAAATAGGTTTGTGCCAAACTGAATTTAAATGATAATAGGACAGACAATTCTGGAATATAACTATATGAGTTCTTATACAAGATTTTTTTTTTTATTTAAAAAATATATATATATAAAATATAATAAATATAATATTAAAAAAAAAATAAAACAACTCACTTTACAGTTTTTTTATATTTTGCTGCTTGTTGAAACCACCTAAATACTAAACCACTGATGTCTGAGATTGGCATTCCTGGCCCTAAAAAATATTTTTTTTTCATTGGGACCCTGAAACATGCTTTCTGTGAACACACACACACACACACACACACACACACACACACACACACGTCAAAAAGAACTAGATTTGAAGAAATGATGACACACATACAGTCACGCGCACACAGACGCTCCTGTCTTTCAACTGGAAGGACCCCCACTGAGCAGTAAAAACTGGCGAGTGTGCTTGAAGGAGACTTCTGCATGGAATCTAACAGCCCAAATTTAAAAGCACATTGAGACCTGCACTGCTCTTAAATTGGCTGAGAGAGCACACTTCACTGCAGTCTTTCAGAAGGCAGCAACGTGCCAATAAACATCTCAGTTAAGTAAGCTATAAGATTTGTTCTGGAACTTCACAGTTATGACAGACACATATATGTTCAAGAAAAAAAAAATCTCTGAAGCTTTGGTCATAAAGAAACAGTGAACTTTCTTTAAATATACAAAAGGATTATACTATAAATACAGTATATATGTAATTAATCATTTAATCAATCAGATTGGATTCTTCTAATGATATTCAGCATTTCAGTCCATCCACTGGAACACATGCTGGAACTACTGAATGAAACAATTAGAGAGTGAACTATCATTTATTATAATATTCTAACCTTGAGGCATTTCAAAAATCAGCCAAGCTTAGCGAATAATCAATAGAACTAGAGGTTAAAAAGAGGTCAGGAAAGCTTACTTCTCTGAATATTTTCAACAATAACACTATGTCAAGCACAAAACAATAACCTAATTTGTATCATTTTTAAAAGTGTGGTTGTGTACTTGTTTCTGTTCTCTGGTTACCAGCTATTATTCTAAAATATTACAGAATTTTAAGACTAAGCAAATGTATAGTGAAAGATTTTTTTTTTTTTTTTTTTTTCTTTCAAATGCCCTTAAAAAACAGTAATGTTAGTAGTACTGTAAATGGTTTCCAAAAAGCAACTGGGAATTTCTTTTTTTCTAATTGAAGTATTTTTTCTCTACAGCAAAATACTGTATATTATAACGTAATAGCGACTTCCCAATGCATTCTAAACACAAGCATCAACATACTATTGCAATAAAACTGCATTTTGCTGTAAAATTTACAGCATTTATTTACACTACAAGCACCAAACTTCGAATAAAATTCAAATTTTTCAGTATCATTATTCATCGTTAATTTATTATTAGTAATTCAATTATACGTAATGAAACGTGTTTTTATTTGGTTATTAACTATATATACTTTTTGTCCTTAGAATGTCTTGATGTGTTTTACCATTTCAAAATATCTATCAATATTACCGCGGTGCTGTAAATACTAACGTAAGAAAGATTACACGTTTTACTAAACGTGCCTAATATTTAAAACGAACATGTTTTTCAAAAGCTCGTGCTGACAACGCTCGCAAGTTTTAGCGCTTTGTTTAACAATATGTTTCTGTGGTGATGCCAACACCAGAGGGCGCGTGAGAGTCTAATATAGGGACAATCCGCTTAATGTAACCTTCTCTCCTATTTTGGGCACCACTATTATCTTGTCCATCGTTGAAAATATTTGTTTTATTTCATCTTCTGATATCGCTAGATTGTAGTTTCGGAGACGAACGTATATTGTGTAAAATATATTTATTATCAGAGAAAATTGGGAAATTGTCATTGGATTCTAAGCAAAATGCATACAATAGTCTACATTCGTAGTACAGTGCTGTCCTTAGTTCACTTTAAACGGGTCTGATTTCTGCCTGTTCATTCAACCATTTCATCTCATACATTCAGATTATATTACCACGTGCAGGCGCAGTTTAAAACGGTCATTATCTGCAATTATACGCTGTAATTGCGTTTTAGTTTGAACAGCAACAGCCCTGAAATGCGCCATCGATTTCGAATCGTGTTTTCACACTTGTGTGCAACAGTCTAATACTTGTACATTTGCTGATAAAATAAAATTGTTACCTTGAAAAATATCTATAGAAAAATATTTGCCACATTATTTAAACACACATAATACTGTACACATGTCCGTTTTGAGTGCACGAGTGTTTAGAGGTGCTCCGAGAAATATGAAAATTAAAGCAGCACTTTCTCATAGAATTACAGTTGTAAATAAGTAGTTTTAAGTTTACACTTTTAAAGTTTGTATTATTGTTCATTTTTTTTCCCTTTAATTGTACACAATTTATGAATGAAATAAGTAAAGTAAATTCAACAGGACACACAGGTCCGGGCTCCGAACAGCTGGTCGCATTTCAACAACCAATCGCCTTCGCAGAAAGGTGACGTAAGCGTTCTACGTCAGACCAATAGAGAGAGAGAGAAGAGCTGAAGCCGAGTTTGAGAGAGGGAGAGACAGATAGTGACAAGAGCGGCCCATCAATACCAAGCACAGGAGCTCCACACACCCCTAAGTCTAATCGCAAGCATCTCGGTTCCGGGAAGTCCTGCAACACCTCGAACTCCACCAATTTTTTTTGCCACCTTCACGGCCATTACAGGCCTACAGTCCGATTTTAAAGTGGACCTTACACCGCCTTACTTTCTTGACATGGGAGACATGGGGGACCCACCAAAAAGTAAGTAACGAAATTTAATGGTTTTATATGCAAACATCTTAGGAAAGCCAGAAGACTACAATTTAGAAAAAAAAGCGTTTTATTTACATGACGACCCACGTTAATTGTGTTAATTGTTTTCAACTCTGTGACGTTTCCTGCAAAGTTAGAAGTTTGGTAAATATTAAGACGGACTTTGGTTTTAAGTAATACACATATGTAATTATTCATGTATTATTTATTTTTAAGTATCGTTAATTTCTTTGTCTTTATTAAACAGGTTATTCTATTAGTGTATGTTGATTCTATTAGTGTACACATTATTGGAATTTTTCGTTAGCAATTTATCATTTTATCAGTATTAATATCAGCGTTATCAGTATTTCAGGATATCTCCACATCCTCGAACAATATATGTGAATAACAGTTTTTAACTTGCAATGTTAAATTATTAAAGTGTTAGTAAAAATTGGATGAATCAATTACAATAAATACTTAAGTATAATTATTGATAAGTATATTATTGAATAGCTTTTAAAATGCGGATTGTAATGTAATTTGACCTTAACACTTTTCTTTCCTTTCCTCTTTTACCAGAAAAACGCCTAATCTCATTGTGTGTTGGATGTGGGAATCAAATCCATGACCAGTACATTCTGCGCGTGTCCCCGGACCTGGAGTGGCACGCTGCGTGTTTAAAATGTGCAGAATGTAATCAGTATCTCGACGAGTCTTGTACGTGTTTTGTTCGAGACGGAAAAACTTACTGTAAACGAGACTACATCAGGTAATGCCTTTCAAAGTGGATCCTGTTTTAGTTTTGAAATAAGAATGACTGAATGACAGTAACCTCTCATTATTCATTGCACTATGGCATCATGCTGTCATTCATTTTTTTTTAACTCAACAGCACCTATATGCTAATCTCTAGTCTTTAACGAGTGTTCGTAAATGCCGTCCAATTACTCCGCCGTTATTGTCGATAAATATTCATATGCACGATACTCAAGACCTTCGAAGTGTTACTGCAGAAATTAAACGAATTTAACACAATAGATCTCAACACAAAATAAACACTTGTTTAAATAAATGAAGGGAAGTTATTCAAAAGTATGTTCATGATTATTANAAAATAATTTATTGTCATGATGATTAGTAGTATTTTATTAATAGTCGCACTTGCATTTCATGTATAACTAAGCGCTGTTGTTTATATAAAATACTGGCAGATGAAGCTTGAACTGTTGGTATAAAACGTAAAAATGTTATTATCATAAACAGAGAATAAAAGTTGAAACGTTGAATCTCATATTTACTTTGTTTGTTTTAGGTTATACGGGATAAAATGTGCAAAATGCAACATCGGCTTCAGCAAGAACGACTTCGTGATGAGAGCCCGTTCGAAAGTTTATCATATCGAGTGTTTCAGATGTGTAGCGTGTAGTCGGCAGCTTATCCCGGGAGATGAGTTCGCTCTGCGGGAAGATGGGCTCTTTTGCAGAGCCGACCATGACGTTGTGGAGCGGGCAACAATGGGTGCTGGTGACCCATTAAGCCCATTACATCCGGCGAGACCATTACAAATGGCAGGTAAGCATAATATTCTAGTACACCTTAAAATTGCTGTTTATTCATCTCTGGTGTTCTGCATAGACATAACAACATGCCCAAGTAACATTTTGGAAGCGATGATAAACGGATGATTAACTCTTTCGCACATTCGAGATAAGCGTGTTGGATTTAGTTGTTTTAATATATTTGTATTTTCCATGGATTCACTAAACCGAAGGTCATTGTTGACAATATAGGCTGTCCTTTTTCATTACTACACTCAATATTAATGTAATAATAATTCTAAATGCATACTACTATTAATAGTCGTTTTGTATTATTATTATTATTATTGTTGTTGTTGTTGTTGTTGTTATTATTATTGTTATTATTATTTAATTTACTACACACTGCCAAGCATGCACTTAATAATAATAAGGTTAAACACATTTTATGAATGTTTTGTTGGATTTGTGTCCACAGTGCTGTAATCACTTGATGTCAAACTCAATCCAATAAAACGTTTTATTGGAATCACGTTTCTTAGAGAAATACTTCGTCGTAAAAGTGTGTAACAATTTAAACATTATTCTGTATCTGTGTTTTCAGCACAAATGACTGTTCTGAATTTTAGAAATGCTTTTGCATGGTCTAAATGAGTGTCGTCGGGAGGAATACAACGTCTGATAATCAAAATAATAATTCCTAACCCTCAAGCCAACGTACAGCAACAATATTTTCCAAACACATGTCACGGAATTAGTAAAAATAATATAGCTAATATTTTGGGGTTAATTAACGGTTTGAGTTAATGGCATACAATACTTCATAAAACACCTCTGTAATTTGTATCTATCACTTTGAATAATTATTTTCTCCTGCTCTATTAATTGCAGCAGAGCCCATTTCAGCGCGTCAGCCTGCACTTCGACCTCATGTGCACAAGCAGCCGGAGAAAACAACCCGCGTCCGGACAGTCCTCAATGAAAAGCAGCTCCATACCTTGAGGACTTGTTACAATGCCAACCCTCGACCCGACGCCCTCATGAAAGAGCAACTCGTTGAGATGACGGGTCTCAGCCCGAGAGTCATCAGGGTTTGGTTTCAAAACAAGCGCTGCAAGGACAAAAAGAGGAGCATCCTGATGAAACAACTCCAGCAGCAGCAGCCCAATGACAAAACGGTAAGATCGGACATTCCCTCCCGTGAATTAATTAAAAATAACTCATTTTCAGATATTATATTGTGACTAACTGTGATTACATCATCGAAACACAATACCATTATATATAATTGATGATATTTTCATTTATTTAATTAATTCAAGTTTTAGCATTGTATTCTTCTGTGTGTTGTCAACATTTGAATGTTCAACCGAATTCATTATTAGAATTGGCTTCTACAGAACATTCAAGGGATGACGGGGACTCCAATGGTGGCGACCAGTCCAGAGAGACACGATGGTGGTTTGCAGGCAAACCAAGTGGAAGTGCAGAGTTACCAACCGCCCTGGAAGGTCCTGAGCGACTTCGCGCTGCAGAGTGACATTGACCAGCCTGCTTTCCAACAACTGGTGAGGGCGGACTACAATGTGACATCACCGCCAAAGCTATTAACATCATTAATAACGGAACAATTATTTTGCACATTTCAGGTGAATTTTTCCGAAGGAGGACCAGGCTCGAACTCCACAGGGAGCGAGGTCGCCTCGATGTCTTCTCAACTGCCAGATACACCAAACAGCATGGTAGCGAGTCCGATCGAGGCCTGAGCCAATGGATTATTAGAAATTCGGGGAAGGATATTTTGAAAAGAGGGAAAAAAAACATCTCAGAGAGAGGCTTGTGAAGTTTCTTCCATCCCTATATCTTTTAAAGCCACTTCTGAACAATAATAACCGAAAACATTATTCTCCAGCTGCACGAGGCATTTATATAAAAAAAAAACAACAACCCTTGGTTGTATTTATACACTGTGATGACAATCATGGGATCTAAACACACTTCAACCGAGCAAGTCCAGCGAGAGATGCGAGGAAAAAAAACACTATTTAAATCGCAGACTCCAGTGAAGTGGACCCAGTCGGCGCACATTTCCACATATTCAATTCATCATCATCATCGCAGTGCTCCGCGGCCGAACGGACCAGGTCGGCTACACTTTTGCCAAAAAATCCCAATTTTCCACTTTTTATGACAAATCAAAGGACCTCAAAGGATTCAAGACACAAAAGAACTAAGTCTAATATATATTGATATAGCCTACTTTGTGCGGAACGTGAGTAGCCTATATTGAAACACTGACTGTTTTACTCAGTTTTTTTAAAGTAAGATCGACACGAGCTTGTTCAGTAAAAGACAGTATGGCAGTCGAGGTCTTCTGCAATCGCGATTTTGTTATGTGGTCTCTTTTCAAGCCCAATACTGAAGCATTGCAACAAGGTATACCTCTTTTTTGCCACAAGCTGTGTGGGAATTTCATGTGTTCGTGTCCGTCCGAGACTTTTTTTCTTTCCCAAAGATGTGTATAGATTTAATTTAAGTTATGACTGATTAGATATGAAGTTTCTTTTTTTGGTTCGTGTAATATAAAGTATTTTATTATTTATTGTCGAATGACATGCCACTTTTGTGTACTTGCTGAAGTAAAAAAAGACTACAAGAATCGACTCAGAATGATATATTATAATTTTCGTGTGGTATAATTTGATCAACATGTAGAGTTTACACCAAGAATATCTGATCAATAAAAGCGTAACTTATTTGCAAGAACAGTCAAACAACTTAAAAACACAATTTTTGTGACTTGTTGGGCTTTATGAGGAAAAAAAACACTTCAGATTCATATATGTTTTTTAATGATTTTTATATTGGATTAGTACATGACTAGAGAATCAAGAACATCAATAATAAACACGTTTTACTAAAAGAAACAGTGATTATATCTGGTAGAAGGGAATCACATTTCACATACAGTATGGATCTCTTTACAGCTTTAAGAAATTCAAAATATTATGGCAAAAAAAAAACATTTAAGCCAAATTGGTTATTTAAAACAGTAGTTAATTGTTTGCTAATTGCATTTCGAACCATTTCTTTAGCATTATAATACATTTCTACATTTAAAAAGTCAATAAATAATCTAAATACTGCAAAGTAATGGTATTTCTATTTAGTTGATCCTTCTAATTTACGAAATGTTTTTTTCCCCAACTATTAATACTCTATTCTAAAGATTAAATACTCTAACTACAAGAACTGAAATTTATAATGTACATTTTGCATTCATTTTATATGAATTCAGCGTAATGATGACTTTACCGGCCTTTTTGAAAAGAAATTTCCAAGAAATGAAATATTTTAAACGCATCAAGTCTAAGTATTTTAACTTCTTAAAAGCACAAAAATATTATACATAATGGTTTATGATTGCAAAACCTACTCAGGGGATTCAGAAGACATACACACATCAGTCAGTTCAGATGTGTTTCAAATCAAAAATCAAAATTCTACTGGTTGACAACATCTCAGTGTCAATAGATAGTTTAATAGATATTAACTATAGAAATACTTAGATCAAAACCAAACGAGACCAAATGACAAAAAAACATTACTATATAATATAATGTAAGTGCAAGTGTTATTATACAGTAGATTTTAAATGTACGCATTTATAATAAAATGCAGAACTCTTAAGGCGTATATGTTTGTAGTAATCAAGTACTGTAGTATTGTTAATGTAGATCATAGCACAACATTTGAAAAATGAATCCTGTTCATCATGTCATTCTTCATGGTGATGAGTCGTTCCTTCAGTTTGACAGTCACATTTTAAGAATTCAAGCTTAGGCATTGATGAATTGTCACTACTCTGCCAGCCTGCTGGACCACACACACACACACACACACACACACACACACACACACACACACACACACACACACACACACACACACACACACACACACACACACACACACAGTAATTGAAATAATTTGTCATGCCATGCTTAGCATGAAATCAAACTACTATAAGACCGGAGTTTCTTTATGGAAAATGTCAGCTGTTTTCTCTCCCTCTCCAATTCTAGAAGAGAGCTAGCTAGAACTTTGAGAAGGCTTCACAAAGCTTTCTGATCAAATACTTCCCTCCGCTGTAGAGCCTCCCAGACTGCATTCAGCTTGCCTGACTTACTGGAACAAAAGCAGCACTGTACACGGAGGAGGCTCCATGGAACAATCATAGTCTCCTGGATGAGACCCGATTGCATTGTGAACCGGGCAAGCAATCCCTCCCCAAGGTCCAAAGTCTGACCACAGAGTCACAACACCAGGGAGACTGCTGAGATCAACCCACAATTGTTCTGCAGTGCCAACCAATGGCAGATGGTTTGTGGAACTTCACTGCATCTGTTGTTCAACCAGAAAAGTACAGCTAAAGGAATGGTGCATGAATCTTCTGTACTGTATAAGTGAAAGGAGAACATTCGAATGGACCTAAACTAGCAGAACATCATAGTCGCTGAATGAGGAATTGAATTGACCAAGTTCTTAATCTCCAATAGTGTTTCAAGCAGGGTGTTAGGAGATCTAGAGAGATGCTGGTTAAGCCCGAGCCTCTTCGGAATGTGTCGGTGAAGACGACAGTCCGAGTGTTACTTGTCAGCATAGCATGTGTGAAAAAAGAAATGCTAAGAGCTACAGGCCGAGCCTTGTGGATCCACAGGGAATCACGCTCTGGGCTGAAAAGAGCACACTCCAACTTTTCAGCTGGAGAAACGCCTGGGTCTCTTCACAGCAGCCCCCCTGGGCAGACCCCTCATTCTTCAGCAAGGCACAACCCTTGACAACTTCAACGGCAGAATGGCGGCAAAAAGTGGCACTGACATATGGAGCTATAGGGACCTGAGATGGAGAGTGAATGGATCTGGGGAGCCCGGTTTGCATTTTGTGAAAAAATGAAAAAGCTTTTAGGTCATGGTGATAGGTCAAGTTGTAAATTGTGATTGGTAAAATGTATACTTTTTTTTTTTTTTTTTTTTAAAAATGCAACCTCACTTTATTAGACATTAGAATTCATGGTTTTTCATTAAGCTTTTTTTTTGTATTTTGACCATAATAATTTGTCGGTTTAATATGTTCAAACTGACGCATAACTTAAAGCGATAGAACATATCTACATCTGCAGAAATGTTATTTTATTTACAGTATTCCATCCTTTTTCCTCAACTCCTTTTCCATTTCTGGGTCGTGGGGAGCTGCAGCCATTCCCTGTAACTCTGGATCTTGAGGCAGGACACGCAACCCAAATTGATTATCCAATCACAGCAGACACACACATTCGCACTCTCTCACAACTGTGGACAATTGTCTAGACTCCCATTCTCCTGAACACATCTTTATGTATGTGCTGGGAGAGGAAACCGGAGACCCAGAAGAAACCCACTCAAGCGCAAAGAAAACATGCAAACAACACATAGAAAGACCCCAATTGAGTCTTGAACTTGATCCTCGAACAAGTCCTTCTCATTGTGTGAAAACAACACTAATACACACATATTACAGTGATCTATCAATTAAGTTTGTTTTGCGTTTCAACAAGCAAGTAAAATGTATAGAATGTGTTGGAACTATATTTTCGTGATTTTTTTTTTTTTTAATTTGTGCACAAAGCACGTCTCACAATTCAAACCATGAGTAAAATAAAAATGACCTTTGCAAAGACAACAAAGCACACAATTGAAAATAAAAAGTAAATGATGATTTAATTTGAAATATTAACCCTATGTCACAAAAAAGTTCAACATTACGGTATATAACCTCGTAGCATGTTTTGTATCAGCAGAACAAACATGAATATTATATTTCATTGAAATGTGTGGTGACGCACAAGAAGTGTTTCTGCGGTGTCCGTTAAATGTTTCTTATCTGAAATGAGATCAGAACAGATTTAACCCAAAACTAAATGACATGCATCGCTTGTCATGGAAACTCAACTGCTGATTGAGCTTACGACATGTACCAGTCACAAACTGTTCAACGATAGCATCTTGGTAACCAAGGCAACACAAATCCTCTCTGGGCACCAACCAAGTCATCAAACAGCTGTAAAAACACCTGACTCTCTTCTGCATCAGCCCTGCCTTTATGTGTTTTTATTTATATGTGTGCTGTAGCAATACTTTATAAAAGTCACCAATTATGTTTAATTTGAAATTGTGTCTATTATACCGTCACAGCTTCTAAAAGAGTTGCTAGTTTCTAACTCAGGGTATGTTGGACGTTCCGCCACATTTCTCAAGATTTTACAACTTAAATTAATCTGCCGAATGTTAGCCATCGCACAATTTAAAGCAGTTGGATGTTACATCATAAGATCCGAACGGGGGGGTTGGGGGGAGTCAAAGGCCTAAACAGGTGGCAGGGCAAAACCCTTCACATCCACAGAAAGATCACAGATAAAGTCCACAAAGACAAGAGTCACAAGGCTCCGGTGTCAGTCTCTTCAACAGGACAAAACACTACGCTTCCTTAGAAATCCAGTGCCATTGCTTTTCAATAAAACAAAAAAAAAAAAAAAAATCAAATGAAAAATTGGTGTCCCATAGGTCAACTATATAACATGTGCTTAAAAAGCAGTGGAAAGACCCAATTCGGCCCGGAGCAGCTTGGCTGATAACCAAAACAGATAGCGCTTATAAAATATGTATAAAGAGTACACCTTAATCATTTGTTCATGGAAGCAGTCGACTGGGACAGCCATGCACTAATGCTTTGCGATTCAATAGTCTCCCTTTTTTTTCTCACAGCCAATTTGCCTCTGATTATAATGCGTATAAAGATCAGGAGGCCCGGAGAAGGAGGTCAGAACCGAGGAAGCTCACAGGTGAGGATGTCCGAAAACACACAGTCCGGCTTATCTCTACAAGTCCTGTCCAGCTTCGTCTTTTCTATCAATTTCGTCAATTGCTATCCCGTTTCAGCGGTGGAAGAATAATCGCAATATGATTCATGAGCATCGCTACCGCAAGTTTTATGAAACTGAAATAATAGTGTCATATAACCTTACAGGTCTTTTCAGCGAGAGCATAATTTATATACAGTCACAATGTATATTTAATGAAACTTCGTTACAAAAGCAGCATTGTTGTCATTGGGGACAAGCAATTAGAATGCTGAATATAAAATTTGTGCCCTTTTGCTTTCATACGCAGCGATACATTGTTTCAGACCAGGATGAAAATGACTCCAATAAGCCAATCAGAAGAATCATAGGATGGTATTGAGATGAACAAGCTGAATTATATCCCAACACAAGACTTATAAATTCAAATGTTCATATAGCTGCGTCAATTCTGGAGATGGACTGCTTAATTTGAAACTGGAACCTTCTAGTTCCACAAACCATTGCTTTGTTTAAAAAAAAAAAGTTTAAAATGGTAAAATGTTGTTAGTGGATGTAGATGACAAGAGTTCAGAGGAAGGAACACAATCTGTGCTGTAATTTTTCAGGAGGTAAAACATTTCCACGAGTCTTCCGAGCATGAGTCTTTCACAGCAGCATTATGTTGGAGACTGCAGAGAGAACAATCGTGAGACGTGCTCCATTATATTTAATTCAATACTTCTTCCAGCTGATAAAATTGGATCAAAAATATTAGGCTACATGACAAAAGCGCAAAGGCTCACAGATTTTCCCCGGAAGATAATTGTCTACCGAGAAAGAAAATCTGGCTCGATAACAGAACATAACCCCTCATCTTCCTTGAGGATCCATGCGAATTATCTCAAATAATCGCACTATCAATATTTCTGTTGGCCAACAAAGAAATTGCTCAGATGGCAAGAACATACTTTGTAATAATAGATAATGAAAATAATAAAAAGAATAACCATATATTGCATATTCTATTGCAAAACCAGACTTAAATACCACACAATAAAAAAATGAATCTACATATGAACTTACAAATACACAACAATGCTTTAGAAGTGCTTATTAAGTGCTTTATAAATAAAGTTGATGAGTCAGATCTTAGCTTAGCATAAGATAACGGTTGAACTTAAGTTAGGCGAGCAAACTAAACACATTACTGATTGGGAGAACAATCTGGGTGAAACCACAGAAATAAATATATAATACAATTTATCCCACAATGATGCTACAATTAACCTACAAATCATAATCAGATCTTAGCTTAGCATAAACGCACTGTTCAACTTAGTTTGTTAACACCGCTACGTTTCGGCACTTGACATTAAAACCAAACATTTAACAAAGAAAAGTGAAACTCACAAAACATATCAGGACCATCAAGAATAAGAAGTGCAACAACATTGACCTACAAATGACAACCACAGATGACAACTTAAATTCATTTAACAAACTATGAAACAGGTGAGATCAATGAAACATGTGACTTCAATCACACAGGAAATGAACAAACAACAGGAATCCTGGGCTTTGTAGTCCGTGACAAACACATTACTAAATTCACCCAGGCGAGAAAACATCTTGGGCAAAAGCAAACAGGCCACCACAATGAGGACATCCTAACAGAGCCAGAAATAATTAAATAGCTAATGGGACATGATTATGTGACATCTAATATTGACGGGGTGAATCTTCAAGAAGGCCTGATTCAAGGTCCTGTGTGGGAATACAGGCATGTCATGAGCGTCCTAGTATTTAACCTGTCCAACAATAAGCCGCTTTGCCTTGACTCCATCACACTGGCACTTTTACGAGAGCACATGAAAGAGATTAACGACTACGTCAGACGGGCATCTTGAATGCAAATGATTCACCTGCACATTCCCTGAGCGACGTGTTGCCATGCTGCAAATTATGGGATGTTATTTATTTGCTGTGCAGACGCCCACACAAAGGGCAACTTAACATCGCAAACAGCTTTACATATGGAGCATTTAGACAAAACCGTAAGACACCTCCTTTTAACCTACAGCGCTCCACCGCACAATGACTCTGAATCATTTCAATGTTCCACTCCAGAAAACCGGCTTGGCAAACCGAGCTGTACAGCACGTTAAATTGGTTCAAAAATTATGAAAAAGGACTCGGTCTTCATTTTGTCCCTGTGAAGGTTTTCTTTGTCTGAAGGATCATTAATATTTACATATGGTATATGTACAGAAAAGAGATATACTATAAAATATAAACTGTACAACGCGGTATCTACATGAATACACGTTATGATGTACACACACATAAATATACTGTAAATCAATAATGAACATATACCGTATATACACGTGTGCAATTTTTTTGTCATTTAAAGTATAAATACAAACATACAAACATTTGCTTTTACTTTACAGTCATTTAGCAGACGCTTTTATCCAAAGCGACTTACATTTCATTACAATTGTTACAATTTTAACAAATTCTTGCTTTCCCTGGGAATCGAACCCATGACCCAGTGTTCGAACCCATGATCCAACACTAGCGCTCTACAGACTGAGCTACTGGGAACGCCAGTAAATGGCAAACATACATCCATGCATATCACATACGTTTTAATATACAGTAAACTCCAATTTAAGGTCATTTCCAGGTTAATGCAACATTTTTCCAAATTTAAAATGTTTTATTTTTTATGTCTATTAAATGTATTAGCTACATTTGTAACAACTTACACAGGTTTCTTGCGTTAGGTGGCATACATGGGATTTACATATGCAAAATACAAAAAATGTAAAAAATACATATACGTACATATTCATATATGTATTTACTGTATACTGTAATAATACAAAAAAGAAGCTCAATTTTTCAAGATCGTTTCAAGCATCCAGTAGCAAAAATGCAGCGCTTTATAACACCAATACACACACCCAGCTGAGCGTTAATTTTCGATTTATATGTATCAAGGTTGCTCTTATAGACAATAAATAAACACACTTGGCCCTGCTGCACTTTAGCTTGATGGATTTAAAAAAAACATCTACAATTGCCATGTGTGATCAGTCAGTTTATGGTCAGAATTGCAGTCAAAACACTCTCCAAACATGCAGAAAAAAGCAACACGAGCCGGACTGAACAGCACTGAACAGGCACCTCTGCTATTATGCATATTATCCAGAGACACTGATTCCCGTCCTCTTCAGTTCATGTGATGGGAAGAGGCCAGTGGGTTCTCCAGTAAGTACGGCTAAACAGAGAATCAGTCACTCATCATACTTATTCAGTCACATTTGTCACACAATCCTGACCAAAAGCCACAAGTAAACCTCCAGAAAACTCCCAAATCAAAGGCAAAGCTATTGTCTTTGTCATCTGTTTGGCAGGTATTTTGAGTTTGGAGAAGAGACACTGAAAAATTAATAAATGTTAAGTCACTGGTAAATTTGCCAATTTTTCCTCAACCAGAAATAGATTTACGGTAATTGGTAAAAAAAAAAAAAAAAAACTCTTTCAAAGCCTTAAAAATCCATTCATTTTCTGAACTGCTTATTCTAACAACGCTCTGTGTGGAGGTGGGACACACCCTGGATTATCCAACCAATCATAGAGCAGGACACACACGTGTTTACACTCTCACACCCATGGACAATTATCCATACTGTAATTCTCCTGACGCTCAGAATAGAAACCGGAGACCCGGAGGAAATCCATCATAAGAACAAAGAAAACATGCAGACTCCAGAATGTGTATTGCCATACACCAAAATATTTAAAAATATTTATTACATACAAAAGTAGAAATTCTGATTTAAGCAACTCAACGCAACATATTGTAATTGACAGTACAGTACAAACAATTAAAATATATGAATTTCTTATGATCTATTATGACTTATAATGGCCTAGTATTACAATGGCTTATTCCTTTATTAAACAAAAACGAACTGTATTTTTCATTTAAAAAGGCAAGCAAAATTCAGATTCTTTTTCAAAACACACAACCAGCCTAATTCAGTCTCTCGTTTGTTTACAATCAGCGACACAATAATTCCATCCAATTTGCGTTCGCTGCAGAAGAACACAATATTAATTTCAGCGTACTCCAACCAGAAACACTGCATTTTCTACGTAATAATTATTTATGATTATTGTACCTTATTTTTTCCACATCTTTGGTTGCTCATACTGAAAAATGGAAGGCTCTTGTTTGTCAAAGGGGCTGAGAGCCTTGTCCATTTTGACATTCACATTCTAGCAGTAATGATCCTAAAAGCTGCAATTAAGCTGACTGTCACATCCCGGGGAGCAAGCGGGCACAGCACAAGGCCTCGCAGCCCAGCATCGCCACCACCGCCAATGCGCCTGGCCAGGGTTATTCTCACAACCCCCACTCGCCGCCTTCTTGTTTCGCCAGCCTTCGTTTAGATTTCCATACATGCACACTTTATAGGTTAGAGCAATTTGAGGAAATTACTGACGTGTGATGCTAATGCGTAACACACAGTTTGGGATTTTCTT
>SOMO01000173.1:114763-124781 GCA_028128575.1 Paedocypris carbunculus
ATATATAATATTATCACACTTTAATCTAACAAAAATAGGTCTACTGTGTGGGTTTTTTTTTATTATTATTTCAAAATATTCCGTAGCCAGTCTAGACTTCCTTAAAAATAATGATCTAAATGACTGACACTTCCAGGTAATTCTCTTTATCAGGTGATGTTTTGACTGTGATAAGGCGGTAACAATTTCAATTATGTCATGAATTTGGTATTTGAATGAGTCTATTATGTTTTGTCTCTAGATCAACTTTGCCCTGAAACATTTCATTCTGCTTCATCAAATGCACGTGACAAACTGACTTGCATAAGAACTCAGTCTTTTTATGTACAAAATAAAAGTTCTCAGGAGGTAAAAAGCTTTTCAAGAAAGCCTGGCAGTGTCTAGTAAATGCTACCTTTAAAAGAAGGTACTCAGAAAGCAGCTCAAATATAGTCAGTTATATTCAATAAAATATGTTTTTTTAAAAATGCCTTTAACAAAATCTTTTAACCAACGGGGCTTGTGATTTGTTCTTTATGTTGGATATGCCAGCGCTTTCAGAAGAAAATTGCAACACTTCGCAGCTTCTTTTGTTTAGTAGAACGTTTTATGCTTTTGAGCTGCATTGAAATAACTTTGCAAAATGTGTTCGCTACTTAGTTTGACATCTTTAGTGATTTAACTCAACTTGCCAGGCAGAATGGATACTTTCAAGATATTTTTGATGTATGAGTTATGTTAAAAAACTTATGTTAAAAAAAGCGACTTGTTAAAAAAACATATAATCGCACAATTGCAGCAAAACGTTTACATTTCAAATGTAAATTTGTATGTTTAGTATTCTCGGATAAACGCGACGGTCTTACTATTGCTCTTTATCTGTGAAATTAAAACAATTCAAAACATTACAAACCAACAGAAATTAACAACTGAAGGATTCCGTTTCACCAAAAGTTTCTTAACAGAAATTTGCTGGCTCAAATTTGGCAACTGAAGTCTTTTTTATTGGCTATGAAACTTTATTTCCACACAACTCTGGCAACATTAAAAATTCATAAAAGTTATTATACAATATTGGTGGCTACTACAAATTACATTTTTTTTTTCATTAAACTGCGTTTTACATTAGTTCACGTCAACAAATAAATGATTTGTTCTTCTCCTTCATTTGGAATTTCTTTTATTTTTTAGAAAAGCGTGAGCTCTACTTTTTTGCTCAGTTAGAGCTATACATTTCTTGCAGGTGAAATCCTCACAGAAAATGATGCGAAGATTGGTTCTTTTTTTGACTCTGACCTTTGAATCCTTTTACGGCAATTAAAAATGGTTTATTCAAATCTTATGCTCAAAATGCACAGTCAACTCCTCGACAATTTTCTCAGTGATTGCAGTATCACATATCCATCCATTCCACCTATTCATTTCCTACCGCTTTTTCCATTTCTGGATCACCGGGAGCTGGAATCTGGAGTAAATCTTAAGAGTAAAGAATACACCCTCCTTGAAGCCAAATTGTCTCATCAGGAGTCTTCTGCCAGATTTAAGTCAAGGCTTGATGAATCAGTGTACACAAACTATTCCCACTAAATATTCTCATGTGCTAATATTTTTTTACTTAAATAATTCTTGCAAGATATAATTTATATAACACAAGTTAAATGAATGAATCTTCATGTTTAAGAGTGCTGAGAAACAAAGGTCTTGTGAAACTAAATAGGGTTCAAGAATTAAAATTACCAATACAACTCTTTTTCTTACTGGCCATCACTTCACTTTAATAATTAGAAGCAGCATTGTGTCCTCTGAAATTGTTCTATATCTTGAGGTGAGTGGGGGTGACATTACTTACTTTCTTACAAAGTTTTCTTGAACAGTTTTAATTAAAATATTTTGACACATATAATTTGTCAATTGACTGGTTACGCTAGTTATCACTTTTGTGTTACAACTGGCACAACTTTTCACACATAAAACACATTTCAAGTGCAACTTATAGTCTGAAAAATATAAATGAAAAAAAAAAAAATATATATCCAGATATTGAAAAAGCAATAGAAAAGAACAAGTACTGGAAGTCCTAGTACTACACACACTTTAAAGTCAGTGACTTCACTGTCCACCTCTGCAAGGATTTGTCTAGCACATTTCCACACCAAACCACTCACTGCTCTCCAGCAGCGTTACCACTGAATCCATCTGTCCAGTTTGGGTTTGCTCAGACAATTGACACTTGGGTATGTAAAAATGTCTGCAAATGTTATGATGGCTTTGCCACCCCATTCTGTTCTTTCCTGTAGAGATCTCAACAGGTCGGCCTATCTCATAACGAAATAGATTACCCAACTGCCTTAATATGACAAGCTCCATGGCAAACAGCTAAAAGCCTCCGCAAATGTTGGCGTCCCAGCGCCGGTTCCCCTGTTAAGAGCCTCTTCTGGGCCGAGCTCGCCTTGTGCAAATAGCTGTTACCTTCATAGAGGGTGATACCCCACAAATAAAGAAGACAGAAACTCAAGCTGTAGGGTATGTGGAATCTATTGTCGGCCCAAACAATGGACAAAAACCAGCATGGCTGGCAGGGGGAAATTTGAGTCAGCAATCTGTTAGACGTTATGCACTGATAAGAGAGAGGATTCAGCGGCGCTTATTGAGGAAAATACAGTAAACACGACGATCCAGCCAGAACAGGTCATTGAGAGTCTCCATCGCCTTGGGCTTAACATGACACTTAAGTACTACTACAAGGAAAGAGAAAAGGCAATTCTGCCCACATTACAAACTGCCTCTATTCTACGGTCGGATGCTGAATGTCAGCGGAGGTCTTTCACGGTAAAAATGCAGACAAAGGGAGGGGATAGTCCATGGTGATTTGTTGCATTTTCATTACAAGTATTTTGTAGTCCGTAATCGCAGATCTAAATAGCTCTGAAAGTAACTGTTTTCTAGACGTGAAACTCAAGCCAGCGCCCCTTCACCCCTTTCAACAAATGAGGCAGTGTTTTCTTCTTGAAAATCCATGTATTGAGAGTCAAGGCAGCGCTTCTAAAACATTCACTTATCAAAATGAACCGGAGAGGAATGCTGTGTCAACAAGCTGAATTGACGTCTTCTTTTCTAGTTGTCACGCCACCTGATTGTATTATGTCCATTCCCAAGTGAAAATTCTACTTTCTTGGCAGTCCACGTGTGGGAAGAAGAGTTAATGGAGGGTGGCTCATTTGGAATAGCTTGAATAGTCAGACGTTGCACTCTACGTGGTCTATGCAGTGTTTGGACATGGATAGTCGTTTAAAAATGTGATTTTGATTATAAGGTGGCTCTATAATCTCAATGGCTAGGTTTGTTGTATGAGTGGAACAATTCTTGGAAAGAAAAATGGAGGATGAATCACAGCAGGTAAGAATCTATAAGTGCTGTATATGCTTCGTATAATGCTTGAACCAGACAAATTTGAAATGAATCAAATATACCTAATGATTTCTCTGTTTTTATAGTCATAAAAAAAACGTATTTGGCCAAATCGAAACAAATTCTTTATGTAAACTGAACACTAACAAAGAGAAATATATATATATATACAGTACTGTATATACTGTGAACAGTATACTGTTTATATAGGTATATATTTATGTATGTATATGAAGCGTTAACTCGCCGTTAACACAATCAATTTGTGTTTGCTGTTAATTATCCTTTTTGTGTATATAAGTATTTATTTATAAATACTATACATGCACTCAATCTATAAAATGCAAAAGTATATCATATTTATCATCTGTTATGTTTTCTAATATGTTTGTTGGGCATTATACTGTATATTATACGACCGTATAGCACATCTCTGTATTATTTCCATCCATCCATCCATCCATCCACATAAAGGATTGTTATCTAATGTAATCTTCTGAGTTTCTCATCAGCTTTTTTCTGTGTGGAGTCTCCGTCCAGCCTTCATGTCAGGTAGAGGCACCTTCGCTCTCCTGGACGTGTGGCTTCACCACAGAAGGCTCTAATTAATTTGAGTGGAGATGAGCTGACGGGGTCTGCTTGTGGGGTTTATTCCCTTTGTGGGGTTTTGTCAGGGACGACACTCAGGCCTAAATCTCATTGCTATAATGTGCCTGAAGAGAAAGCGGCGGCTAGCCTGGTAATGAGGGATCAGTAGACTCCCCCTCGTTTGATCTTATCGCTTACACTTCTGTCCTGATTCTTTCTTTATTTTTTTCCCCCTTTCTTTTTTCCTTTTTAACCTTTTGTAACCTAAAACGTATGTTATGGAAATGAGGAGGTGGGCAAGGTGCTTCACAGAACAGCAAGTGTTGCTTCTGATTAATATGGAGAAGTCATTGAATCATTCCTATTTTGAAGATCTATTTTGTGTGTGTGTGTGTGTGTGTGTGTGTGTGTGTGTGTGTGTGTGTGTGTACAGTGTATTTATATACAGTATATATTCTTTTATAATAGATATTTATGTTATATTTTTGTATTTTTACATTATTGCATTCACACTGTAATCACTGTACACATGTAAACAGAAAAGTAAATGCAAAGCACTCTAGAAGAAGAAAAATTAAGTCTGCATAAGATCCTACGAGCAAGTACATTTGTGTGTCTGTGTGTGTGCACATTTGCATGCGCTCCTGTCCAAGAAAATCATATTTCTTTGTGGGTGTACGAAATGCAAAATACAAATTCCATTACATTTGAGATTCATTTTTTCTTTGCAAATAACATGGGAGATGAGCTGCACTAAAATACCAGTCTTAATGGACAGGTGTCCACTTAAAATCACAGGCAAAGCCGACACTAATGGATTGCTTTGTATGCAGCATCCAGAGAATGGAGCAGAACTGGAAGAGCTTAAGTGTTGAAGCACCCTGCATGTGCAGCTTTCTGCATAAAAGGAGTTTAATTTCTACTACTCGCGCATTTGCCAGATTTAACCTTTTACTGACTCCTCGTCTCAGGGTGATGAAAATTAATCTCCTTGTCATATAGTTTAAGCCAGACATATCACATGAGTAAAGATCACTCAGTGTTGTTCGGTTACGGTAATTCTTTAAAGTACCGCTAACCCTGAGGGTGAATGTGTTAGCTACAAAAGCGCAACTTTTCCTGAATTTTCATCATTTTTTTCTGAACTCAAAATCATTTTTTTATTGTTTTTGCCAGAAGTGGCTAGAGAAATCTATTAATCTAGCCTGTAAGAATAGAGGTAATTTTGTCTGGCTCTTAAATGGCGCTTTGACTAACCCGAGATATTAAGGACGCTCAGATGAGGTCAGAGAACCGTGATTGAACAAAAATATGTACCTGCACTTGCTCTGCATTTATATTCCTTTTTGTTCAGAATATATTTTTCAGCTAGTTAGTTTACAGCAAAACAAAAGTGTCATTCAGGTGTTTTTAAGATCATCTTGTAAAATATGAAACTGAACTTTTATATTTGTTTTAATAACACTGGGATGCTTTGTATCTTATAAAATTTTTAACTTAACACTTTGTTGAAAAACAAAAGCGGTATTCATTAATTAAGTGTATGAAACTGAAGTTTAAGCATGAAAGTTGAAGCAAAATATGGTATCTCTTTTTTTTCTGAATTAGACACTTTGTTGTAACATTCAGGCAATTGAAGAGCTTTAATGCAACCATTGAAAATGAAAGCTGCTTTTGAGATCATCTTCAAATTAATTAATGTCTGAAACTGAACTATGAATCCTTGTTTTAGAAATTAAGTCGGAAGTGTTTTAATATTTTTTATTTAGAATTGGACTTTTTCTGTTGTTATTTTTAGGCAATGAACAAAAGCGGTATTCATTCATTTTTGTGCTAATATCATAAAAGAAACTGCATCACAATTTTTTCTTTTACAGAATTGTATGATGTGTGTGTGCCTGTGTGTGTGTGCGTGCAATTTGTGCGTGCTTAAATACAGAATTTGACAATTCACTGTAATATTTAGGCACTTGAAACATTTTATATTAAATCATTGGAAAGGCAAAATGGTATACAGATGTATTTGTGCAGATTTTCATACAATTTATTTATAAACCATAAAACTTTGCGCTTGGAATACACTATATAACATGCAGCTTTTGGATCTATGTGATTAAAACAATCAAGCGATATTTTACCTTAAAATCGCACAGCGTGTTCTTTCTACTAGTTCCTAGCTGAAAAGTGATGGCCAATGCTACGAAATTCCCACCTGGACAATATTGTCTGAAATTCTATTCAATTAATTCCCATGGCAACGGGGGTAAAACACAAAGGAGGGTGAAAATATGGCATGAGCGGGCGACTCAATCTGCGACTGTAGTGTTCCCCATGTCTCATGAATACGCAGCCCTTCTCTCCACGTATACTTCAGGGCCAGAAGCCTACAAGGTAATTATATGCTTTGGAACACTCCACTTAAGTGCACCCAACAATAAAGTGAGTGCATATTCCCTGTAATCTCTTACCTGCTGAGTGAATGAAGATGTGAACATATTTTTTATCTATATTTATGTTCCTGTTATTCTCTGAGATACGGAAAACTTTGCCTTTTCCTACGACACTTTTCCGGTTTCCGGCTGCAGTATGAATAATACCTCTTGCAGATTTACCATCCCTTCTAATAAAGAATACATAAAATTACAGAATTTTTGACAAATATATATAGAAATCCCCCCCATGTGAAGAATCCCCCCTCTATATATAATTAAAAAGGAGGGGGGGAAAATCAATAAATTTCATGCAATCTTGGTGTCATCTAGTGGTGGCAATCTCTAACTGCACAGATTTGATTAAGGCCAAGGGTTCTTTTGCCCTTTCCGCTTTGTTTATTTTTAGTTGTCGCAGTTATTTCCTATTTCCCCCCGCTCTGCTCAGACTGGTTGGAGGTCAGTGCAAGAAAGATCCCCTCTTTGCCCTTCAACCTGTCCCTCTGATCATGGCAGCTCCTGGGTCACAGAGGAGTTGCGCTGACATGCAGGGGTGTGAGGCTCCAGTCCACCCTCTCTTTAGATAATCCCAGCTGAGCGACGAGGTGTTGTAAAGGGACACGGGCTGCTGGTGGAGGAGGCTCCTCACGCTTGACAGAGCAGCACTCAAGGGAGGCTGGCAGATTGAGTTGACATGCTAACAATCTGATTGCAGATGGCAGTGCGGAGAAAAGGCTGATGGGGAGAGAAGGGCTACGCTGACCCTGTTGTCCCCTCCGTGGCAGAAAGGAAGAGGTAGGGCAAGGGAAACTTCCACAGAAAATGTCTGGAGATTGGGAATCCGCAGCCCGCTTGCGCATTCAGTGCGATAATCCACATGCAAACACGTCTGAACACTGTTATTACACGATACCCTGTCAGCCCGTTTCCCGGCACCGTGCCACGAGCAAGGACTGGGGGTGGGCTGAGCTCTGGATGTGACATGCTAATTAGGGGAGCTTTGTCTGCCATTGTTGGAGTGGGCTGCTAGTGGACGGGGTGGGTTTAAGGGGGAGGTATGAAATCAGAATGTCACACTCAGCAGGGTTCACCAGCAACACGCTCTGCATGTGGTCTTCCTTAAAATCTCACTTGATTCACGACTTCAAGGCGGAATTGGACTTTTTTTTTCCGGTAATGTTGTAGACATTCCGGTAATGTTGTTTTTTTTTTTTTTTTCCTTTTGCAGGTGAATTGAGTTCTGAGAGGAAGTGACAAGCTTGGTCCTGATTAGAAGGATCATTTTACCCGGATACCACCAGCAGTTACAGGTTCTGGCTGAAACTAAAACTTGTTATGAGGGCCGGACGATGTATGTGTTTCAAAGGGCACCATCTTTTCTTTTATTTTTTTTAAACAACACCTGTACAGTATATACATACATATATTATATTTGCATTTCACCAAAACTGGAATAATAACAGAAATGTCCATATTTTCTGAGACACTTGAAGGCAATACTTTAACCGGTGCAAATATCACAGACTAATGATTGAACCACATGTGTCTTTTACACATTATAATTTAAAATATAATTTATTACACACTATATTTAATACAAATTTCTTGAATGATTTTTTGCTGTCATTTCTATTAGCATTTTTACTTTTATACAAAGGAAAAACTATATAAATAAGAACACGAACAATAAAAGTGTGTAATTAAGCATACCACAAAATGTTTTTTTTTTTATTTAAAAAAATCCATTTCATTTACATTTTGATCACATATTTTAATTGTGTAGTTTTCATAATGACAAATATAGGTATTGTCTGTTAAAACAATTTGCTACGTTAATGAACAAAAAATGTAGCCTTTTTGCATTTAGCGAATTTCTTTAGCAAATTGTTGCTTTCATTTCTAATATAATATGATTAAACTTCATTTATTCATGATTGTCATAAAAATTGTGTAAAGATGTAAAAAATGTAAAGAACTTTGAAGCACCCAAACAGTAATAGTATGAGTCTGTATTAAATACAAAAAATATGAAACCTTAGCTGGTGATTGTGTGCATAACTACAGCACAGCTCCATCGTGACATAACAGAGAATTGTTGCTATGCAACAACAAACGATGACTTTTTTGACCCATCTTTCTAAATGCCATTGCTGGTTTGACGCCACGTTGAATTATATTCTCAATCCATAATCAATCACAATTCGGCACAAACCTGCCTGAACAAGCACAATATTTTGCATAGCAGAGCAAATGATCATCATCGGGAACCTCTCGACATATCAGATTAGCCGCAATTTGAGGAGTGCGGTGAATGAGTCCGCTGTCATTCTGACCCTGCTTAACCTCTTGATTTTCTGGGTTCAAGTCAAATTAACCTTTGGGAGGGATGCAACAGCTAGTGTACCTCCCAGTTTAGTCAATAGGACCCAATAGTAATCATTTTATTTTCTGGTTCATCAGATGGGATCTGGCCCGGTACACCCATCTCGGTGAAAGACAGTCATTTATCAATGTTCAGCTAACACCATAACAGTAGAGTATCTGGTCACTGGTTGCACTCCAAGGAATATTCTCTTCAGACTGTATTGTCACATTTGTCTTAGTTTTTGCCTTTAACCCACAGATCTATTTTGTAGAATTTTTTCAAACCAAATAGTCTTATTCTTATTCCCAAACGCTTCACAGTACGTGTCATACACATACAGTTGATTCCCATTTATCGGACCACCTTGGGGCATGATCANACATCTTTTGTTTTTGCTATTTTTTTTTTTTTTAAACTGGATATAAACAAATAAAATTATAACTCAAGGTAAAGCTCAGGATCTGTGAAGACAGTTTATTAGATAGAGATATTTTTACAGGTCTGTTAAATGACACAGAGAGTTGGAAGGAGGATGACTACTTGGCCGACCTTCTTGTCCTCTTGTCCCAGGAAAAGTTTGCTCCATACGACTTCACTTTCGGCTTTGGAACCCTCTTTTCTGCTATTTCATAACTCCAGCCTGAAAAAAATGAATCGTAAGGAATCAAACTACAAATGCTGAAACAACTATGGATAAATACAGTAGACCTGGTTTATCCTGGAATTTACATTTCCTATTCTCCTCGAAACTGAATCACTGGACAACTGCACTTCCATGTAACATCACATAATATAAAATATGAAAGAGTTACCTTTTATGGACATGTTTATAAGTGAAAACAATTCCACAAAATTGCACACAATTAGTGTTGATAACAAAGGTTGCATTGTTGGAAATGGGTTGTAAAATTACCGTTTTTTTCTGCAAAAGCAACTGCGTCTTCTTTAGTGCTAAATGTCAGGACCATGTTGGAAAGAGGATCAGCCCTACAATTAAAAAAAAAACTCCATTAAAGCACTGACCAATCCGTCGGAAGAATGGTCAACTCACGTGGAAGACCACCCCATTAGTGGGTTCTCCCAACGCTCTTTAGTGTCGAAATCCATCTTCCACTTCTGCGTGTTCTTGACCCCAGACTGCATTGCATTGCGGGCAGGCACGAAGATCCGGACCTTGCGGGTTTTAATCTGCTCCTCTGGAACACCGGTAAGTGTTGTGATGTCCTGAAACACACAAGGAGATCCACAA
>SOMO01000173.1:171995-183118 GCA_028128575.1 Paedocypris carbunculus
GACAAAATATTGAATATTCAAAAATGGTTCAGCTAAAAATGTATTTCTCTTTTTGGTAATAAAAATAAAATGATATTATGTACCTAAAGGGTTAAAATCCCACATGCATATAACAAAACATTTCAACTGTTTTCAGCAATTTTCAAGCAAGAAGTTAAAATTTACAGCAGATTTGTTTTCCCCCTTCTTTTCCTTTCAAACCATCTTTCTTTTATCCCACCACTGTCAATTTCTTCTGCATAATATTTAAAAAAAATCTATTTACGAATTACGTAAAACTGTCTGCAGGTCTACACTGTCTGGATTTTCTTTTCCTTTCAATCCACTCTTTTTAGAGGCTCTATTGCAGCTTTACTCTAAAGTGGACCCACTTTTAAACAAGAGTCCTCAAACATACGGGGTGTTCCTTTCTGCTCAGACACAATTAGACCACATTCTGACAAACTCATCTTGCACAATCAAGCAAGCCGACTGTCTGATGTCTTATTGATGAACAGGAAACTATTGTCGCGGATTCTAAGAAACACACTTGAAAAAGTTGTGCGTATAAAAGGTTGCGTCCTTCAAAGATTAACCTCAATACAACTAAACACAACCAACGGTACACTGAATTACAAACCACCACAGGCTCAGGCAGAACGCTTAACAGCGGTAACAGCGGTTTGCTGAAGAAGCGGTTTGTAAAAAAAAAGGTTAATTTTAAACCTAGAAAATAATAAATGAATTTGCTTGAAACTGAAGAATCTAATTTGCCTTGTGGAGACCCCACTAAATTGTGGAAGTGTACACAAAGGAATTGTCTAAAGAAGACAAAACTCATTCATGCTTGTCAAAGTCCATTGAGTGGAATAATGTGTTTGGACAGATTAATTCATTATGGACAGATCAAATATGGGTAGATTAATAGTATATGTACCATAAACAAAAGCATTTCAGCACAAGAAAAGTGAAGAAGCTGATGACAACAATTTTTGTGGTATAAGAGCCAGAACAACTGACAATATCACAAGTGGTTCTCATTTTATTATTTTAGTTAATCTGCAAATTTGCCAAACACATCAATAATCTAAAAATGAAGTCGACCGAAATGCTAAATTAAATGTCATTGGGCAAGACACTGAATCTCACATGCTCCCGGTTGCTACGGCTTAAGGCTGCCCACTGCTCCGGGTTTTTGTGCGTTCACTTCACTGTGTGTGTGTGTGTGTGTGTGTGTGTGTGTGTGTGTGTGTGTGTGTAAATTCACTGGATGCAGTGCACAATTATAGGCCAGATCCTTAAGTCACAAAACAAATTGTATCTCATAAAAATTGCTCCGCTTTATTGGGGCAATTTTGAAGGAGAATATGTTGCCATAAACCACCAGCTTTTGACAAAGTGAAACGTGAATATGAAGAAAATTGCACATGATTGCGTGGTGGCGCGAGTGTCTGCGCTGTTTAGAGGGGAATACACGCCCAACAGTCTCTCTTTCACTCGAATGCTGTCACTAAACGAAGCATTTATTAGTATCAGCAATAATATGCATTGCTTTTATGAATAAATGAGCTGGACAGTATGTAGGCAAATATTTAATGAAGCCTGTCAGGCACGCATTAAATCCGTGCGACCAGAGACCAATAGATGAAACTAGGACCAAGAATATAATCCTGTATAATGATACAATATAATACGTTCTAATGATTCACAACCATACATTAAGGCAGGCATGCTTGCTTTTACTGTAACTAAGTTAGAGTGCGCACACACGCACATGGCTGAAGCATCCCAAAGTGAGAGAGTCATTTAGATACAGAACAAGGAGACAGGATGTCTAATAAACTGCTTCGCTTTTCCGATGTGTGTGATGACTATATTCAGAATCAGTCCGTGAAGAGAACACCTAGATCTTTTAATACTAAAATGTACTCTAATTACACCACCATATTGGGGCAGCCACTTAATTGGGCCAAAATGGTCATGTTCCGACATTGCCAGATTAAGCAGAGTTGACTTTATATGCTTTGGTATATTAAATCACCAAAGGAACTAAAAAAAATCTATTATATTCTTTCATTGTGCATTAATATTACAATAACAGCTAAAAGATTCAGCTCATACCAGTTTTTCGTCCACAGTAATGAGATGGGATCCTGTTCCCTGCGCTTCTGTCAGTCTCCATCCTGATGTGCCTACTGACCTGCTAAACAGGAAGACGACTTATCAACATTATACAATAAAGAAGGTGCACATAATCAGTGTTCTTATGTGAAAACAACCACCAAGTGAAATCAATTGAAGCAGGAAATGTGTCTCAAGCAGCAAGAGTAAAACCGAAACAGCTAAAATCCAGCTACCTCCTGTTAGTTGTTAATGGTTCTCAGAGTCAATGCGTCATTTAGTGATGGAGAGATTGACAAAGTCTAAGTAAATCATTGCTGCCAGAACAGACAGACAGACCATATGTGGCCATATTTATTGCCATTAAACCTTTTAAATAAGAAAGTACCTCTGTCAAGGAAGTACCACTTAAACAAAACATCAACTTATTTGCTAATAAATTGTACATTTTAAAAATCTGGAGTTTTTTGTGATTGAGAACCAAATCACAAAAAAACGTTTTAACATTTTGTTTAGTGTGAATAAGTTTAAATGGGGAAAACGACCTGTCCATAACTAGACAAGCCTGCAAAAGAGCGTGTGTGTGTGTGTTCAATGTTCAATACACAATATCTCCAGGATGTTAAATTCTAGAATATGGTACAAGAAAGAGTTTATTGTGCCTTATTTTACATTCAACACAAAGAGCAAACTCATATTTGTATGCGTGTATATAGACAGAAAATGTATGTCTAAACGAGTCTTTATACAGTAGATTCTACACCACGGACAATGACTGTGAAGTACTAATATTCATTTATTTGTTATAAACGACAGACAGGCTTTTTTAATTTAGCAAACATAACTCTGTATGAATCAAAACAAGTAGCAGAAAAAAACAAGTTAGCTTCATAGCTAACTGACATTATCCAAACCTACATGTAACACAAGACTCCGGTTTTCACATGTCGTGCAAAAATGTGAACATAGAACAACATATATAATCGCTGGACATTACCTCGAAGGATGAAGAAGTGATTTAGTAAAGGTGTTTAGAGCAATAATTCGGCCCAAGCGGCAGAGTGACATTGAGGACGCCATATTGACGTGAGACAAACGGGTACGGCAACACAGTGTGTACAAAAAAAGGCAATACGTAATTCGAGAAACATCAACGGAGGCTACAACAAGTTCCAGGAGTGAAGTCTTATCTGTTTTTCTCATATCTCTATCATAAACAACGCGGTTTAGGAAATCAAAATGTATCATATAGTTTAAATTGTTTGGAATACAGCTTGTAAAAAGTACTAAAAGCTGCGATCTTTCATAACAACTTTAACGTCTATAGATAGTTCAAACGTATTATAGTATATGAAAATATACGTATATATGTATGTGATCTGTTAGCCCACAAGCGCGCGCGGGCGTGCTCAACCACACTCACGCACACGATGGTGATAAAGTGATAAAGTGAGTGATAAAGTGTTAATCCATTTACCGTTCACTCTTTTATGATTATGATGCAAGATAAAAAAATAAATAAAAACAATAATAACAATAACAACAACAACAATAATAATGATGGTAGTAATAATAATAATGATAACAATAATAATAATAACAATAATAACAATAACGATAATAATAATCATTATAATAACAATAACAACAATAATAATAATAGTAATAATAATAATAATACAGGTGACTATGTCTAGGTTTATTCATAGACATATATGGCCAAGTGAAGCTGACAAATGAATAGTGTTTGAATATCCAGTATACCCAAATCTATGGGTACTGAAAAATTAGAAATATTTCTCAGCAAAATAATTCAGTCTCATTGATGAAAAAATGTACTCACTATAAAAATCGTTCAGCATCTGGTTGTTGACATATGTCTCATTTTCTGAAAAGTTTGCTAAGAAGAACTAATGGGAACAATTTAGTTAGCTTGTGGTCTCTGTGGTTTCATGGGAAAATTTAGTTTGCTGTTGCTTTATCTAAACAACTAAGCTATAACTAAACAAATAGAACTAAACAACTAAGTTCACCTTTACTCAAAAATCAAAGAGAATGTAAATAAAAGAAAGAATGAATGAAAGAAAGAAAGAAGGAATTTTGAGGAAGCATCTGCGGTATGCCCCTTAATTTGAGTTCAGGGCTCTTCAAAGGCTCACTTTAGATGTGTGGACTTCCTATTCAGTCTTCAGGACCATACTGAAGATAGACAACGCTCTGCTGGGAGTTCGGCATAACAGACAGATTTTCCGCTATTTATCAGTTCCTGGATTCCTCTTTTACTTTTTGTCGTTCAATGGCATAGGTTAAATATGTCTCGCTTGTAAAGGATCTGTGGGATCTTCACCAAGGATGAGATCAAAGATCCTATTGAGTGGAGGAATTGAAAGGTCCGAGGACCATCCACACTTCAGAACCAAATTTTGCTTTAATGAGGCCCATTCATCCACACTTCTTCAGAGTGTGTCTGTCCGGTCTCGGTGGAGCTGAGAAAGGTAAAATCCTGAAATCAACAACAGTCTCATTAGCATAATCCAGAAGATCTACGACTCTAGAAGACTTACTAAATGTGCGAAGTGAAAGAATCTGGAGTAGACATTGATGAAAAAAATAAAATGCAGCTTGCAAATATGAGCAAAACAGATGATCAGGTACACACCACCTCTTAATCTAGGGAGGGGGGGGTGGTAGAAAAACAGAAAATCAGACTCAAAAAGAGTCTCTCATCCTGTTTGAAGGAGATGGGAGCTGGCAGCACAGGAGAAGCTTGAAGATTAATGGTGTAAAGGGGGGCTCTGACAGCCTTTCCGCTGGTTGCGGTTCTCCTGGGTGGCCCGATTGGTTTTGGATGTCACTTTTGCTACTTAATCTTGTATATGTGAAACAGCCTGACATGCCACAAGACTCAAGAACTCAGTTTGTCCATGTCTGTGTAGACGACAACCTGTGAGACATACAAGGTAATCCTGGAGTTCTCTGCAACAACTCGGGAGTTAATTGAACAAACTGTTTCAATACACGTATACTTTTGACTTAATTTAAAAGTTAACTTGTGAAAAAAATGTAACATTAAGTTTGATTAGAATGGTCACCGCCGAGAAGAGTTCCTTACACCTTACTTACCTTTCTGATAAAAAGTTCTGCTATCCTGTTTTACAATGAAATTATTTTATTAAAAACCACACGTATTATGCCACTTTAGTCATATTTCTTTTAAATCTCACTTCATGTATGGTGTGGGAAAGTCTGCTGTTTATCCTTTGACTTTGCCTTGATATTTTAAGCATCAGGAAACGAGCATTTGAACCGTTTTCTTGTTTGACCTTTGTGACTTTTAACCCTAATCATCTCCCCCATTTAAATCCACTTTCTGTCCATCACTCTGAACCTTTCCTCATTATCCCTCCACTCTCTTGCTCGCAATTTCCCGGAATCCCATACACATTTTTTTTTTTTATAAATGTGCTTTCTTTCCATGTCACCTTACATAAACTTTTTACAGGAAAACACACTTTCACTTCTTTAAGTGTGAATATTATTTGACATTCAACTGAATTATTGTCAAATAACGTTCTGCATTTTTAATCAATTTATTGGGTCCAAATTATTTTTCACCACATGCTGAATTGAACAGATTGCGAGATCAAACTTCCCCTGAAAGTAAATAGTTTAGACACACGGAAATAGTACACCTACGCTGGGGGAAGCTTCAGAAGTAATTAAAAACTGTTTTAAATGAAGAATATTAAATATTTACAACTCCTTAAACTGTTGCCAAAAGTGATTCACATTTTCTCAAATGTTTCATTACATTTTCATAGACATAAAATTGAGTTTGTTCATTTATTAAACTACACACAAATAATAATATACATTTATGCTTCTGTAAAGATTTATAGAAATTTAGCGTTTTACATAACGAAAGTAAGTAATTTAACTTAGAATAAATAGGGGATTTTTAAAAGAACACCATGGGATTCCAACTTTGAACAATATATAAGATGCATTTATGGTGTAGAATTTGGAATGTAAAAAAAAATCCAAACATACTAAAATATAACTAGTGTAATGTCAAAGAATGTGCAAGACACACATTAAAATATATTAAATAAAATTAGTAAAATATTGTCTTTGTGAAATATCATTGACAGTATGATTGATTTGTTTTACAAATCAACAGGTTATACATATTTCATAAAAAAAAAAAAAAATCAGCCTGAATACATTCCATAACGACTGAAAACGTTTTCCAGGAACTATTGAAGATCTGCTTTAGATGTCTAAATCGTCTCAGTATAGGAATGAGCAGTCAGTCCGAAGTGAGGTGGGTCAAACACACTGGATTGTCTTTTTCATTCACAAGAGCGACACAATGGCTGCAATGACCACCACTGGATGACCTTTTCAACAGACCTTATGCCCTCTTTTGATTGACATTTCTCTTAGACAGCAGGGGGCGGAGACGGCTTTTGGTGGGCAACGGGGAGGGCAGAATCTCCTGGGTAAATCCTCATCCACATCTTTTCCTTTAGACAACAAAGAGGGTGATGTTTTTGTCTGAAATCAGGAGCCAGATCCCTTGTGTTTTGATGAGTGGGCCACCTGGGATACACATCTCCATCATCGTGTCAAAAGATGAGAGGGGGGAAAAGTGGAGGCGAGGAGGCAAGAGCAGCCAGGAGAACACATTCCTGAAGAATCCTGAATGACAAGCTCAATGGAGAATGTTCAGTAAAGTGACCAAACCTCTCGTTTGTGTCATTAGACAATTGACAAAAAAGAGCAGCGAATCAGAAAACACACACAGTCCAAACTTTCTTATCATTTGATCTCTTCAGTCAGAGATGATGATCTGTCTGCAGAAATAGTTACTTCATCATGTCAACAGAACCTTTTTAATGCTTTGGAGAACTTTTATAATTGCTATGACATTCCTCGTGCTGTAATGTTTTTCATACATTGTTTTATTGTACAATTATACTCTTTTGTCCATCCATCCATCTGGCTGTCATTCATTCATCCACCTCACCCAAAACATTAGTCAAAAGCCTTTAAAAAAAACTATACTGTAGTTAAATGTAAGGAATCTCTCATTGCACATTGGATAAACTGAATTAAAAGAAATAAAATGACACTTGATTATGAGAATATTGACTGAATATACAGAGTAATTTACTTGCAATTTACTCGCAATCAAGCAAATAAAAGTTTTATCATAAATAAAACAAGATAGCGTTATTTACTTAATGTAATTAATACACATAAATACTGTATTATTGTTAAACTAAACAAAAAAAATAAATTAATGATTTAAATTCGTAGCTGACCTCATTTTCAACTCAATAGTGAGTTTCCGCAGCTGATACCTTAAACCAGCTGTTTGTTTAGGTGCCATGCTGAGACGAAACCCCTTTCCATCAAGCCTGATCATATGTCCATTTCCGTCTCTTTCCCAAACAGAAATACGGGAAAACAAACAAGAACCTGCCGTCGGGCCTTTGTTGAGTCCGGTTGTCAGGAGCCACTGGTGTTTATTTTGAAACTTCCAAACTCCCCTGTGGCACTGCATGATGAGCATGATGAGCAGGAAAAGCAATGGGAGCTCAGCATCCCCACCACTTGTGATCTGAAAACGTACTACAGACAACAACAACAACAACAACAACAAAACCCTTCCCAGTGTGGAACAGGACAGGATCACGAGGACCAGATGGATGTCAAGGGAACATCTGTTGCATTTCCAGTGGGGCAAGCCCCATCAACAGGTTGAAGATTATTCGCCGTTTGAACAGAGAGAAACACTCAGTGTTTAAGAAAACACGCTCTCTTAGAACAAATCAGCTTTTGTTTTTCTAGTAAACACAAAGGTTCCCCAATGAGTCATGCATAAGCGCTTCAGAAAGGCTTGACGGCGAGCAGATAAATGATGAGGCGAGCTCGTCTCTGAGTAAACAACCGGGAAAGACGTTTCAGAAAGGGCGTCGAGGAAAAGCCTCTCCACCAGAAAATCTTAACACTTCATTCCAAGTATTTGTCAGTTGCTCCTGAATCCGCGCTAGCCTACTAAAAATAATCTCTGTCTAGACGCTGAAAATTTGAAACTGAGCCAAGCGAGAAAAATGATATGCAAATGGAGTTAAGGGAGGCATTACGGACGACAGTGATGGCTTTTAGATTGCTTGGCGGAGTGAGAAGCCGACGATTTCTAAAGCTGGAATAGTTTTGTCTCAGTACCTGCAAGGCATCTCAGCGTGTATCCGATTACATTATTGAGGCTGAGATTATGTCACACTACAGAGGATCGGGGCATCTAATAAGACGGTGGCCTTAAGGCCTGTGGGGCTCTTCAGAGGAGAGACAGCCACTCGGCTCACAATCCCAACAGGTCAAACTGGTTTCATCCACTGTTGCCGCGTTGAGGGTGGCCTCCATTAGCGTGACCAAAGGGAAGCAGAACTCCTGAGAAAGAAGGGGCAAAGGGCTTTCTCTCGGCGCGGCGAGACAAGAGCAGCAGACTAGAGAGCAGCGTCAGTCACAGACAGAGGAAGGGCAGATCAAAGAATCGCAGGCTCGACCTGCGTGACAGACACTGCATTAAAGCAACATGGCCGGCTTGAATGGATGGGAAGAAAAGTAATAATAAAGCTTGGGAAGGATGCATCAGGAACTCTGTCTGAGAAATGGTTACTTCCTTTTTGTAATCTACAGCTGTCTGTGAGCGGTGTGAAATTTGAGTTTGAGACTGTGATTAGATGGGGAAGCTGTGATAGGTAGAACAGTTGGATTTGTTTACTGGGTTCCTCGGGTTTGGCTTTCATGATTATTACCTATCAGCCAATATCGCAAAAGCTCTACGGCAGGTTTGTATTTGTAGCAGGGATGTTAGTGGTGATCAGAGATGTAGAGTACCGAAAAACCATACTAAAGTAAAAGTACGGATACTTTAGTAAAAAAAATCCTCCTTTACAAGTTAAAATTAGAAGAACTTAAGTATTTTACTCGTACTAAATTTAAAACTTATTTATGAGATTTTTTTTTCTGCAACCAGTACCTTCAGCATCCTGCAGATGGCGATATCACCTCATCCACCCAAAAAATTAACAGTGGTAGAAATATGCCGACTTGTCACGCACAATTACAATGTAACGTGTAACGGTAAGTGTCCATTCAAATATAGTGGAACAAAGTACAGAAAGAAGATCAAGTAGATAGTAAAAGTTGCTTATATTTTTTGATACTCAGTACAAGTAAAGTAACAAAGTCCATTTACTCAAGTACTTTACACCCCTGGTAAAGAGCTGAACAAAATAAACTGTTGTTAACATTTTCGCAACAATTTTCATAATTTACACAAACCTTTTTATTATAAATCAATAAATCAAATGTACAGCTATGATTATGTTAAATGTGTTTGAAGTTTTTACTAATGTTACATCGAAAAAAACAAGCAAGCGAGTTTGTCAATATGGCCGCTAGAAATCTAAATTGTGTCGTGGAAATCAAAGCCTTAAGCCGTGAAGGCCATGGGGCATGTGGATATAATCAATCAATATAATCAATATGTTAAAGACAATAGTCAATATGAGTGATTTTTAATTCACTTTGGCTTCTATATCCATCTTAATTGGCAAGATACACACAAAAAAAGCACAGAAAACACAACATGAAATTAATTACGTTCACTCATTCAAACTGGTCATATTGCATTTCTCACACACATGTGCATCACGCACACACACACACACACACACACACACACACACACACACACACACACACACACACACACACACACACACACACAGGCCAATGCATGGAAACACCACATATAACACCACAAAATAAAGGTTGTGCAAAATGTGAAGTAGATGAGTCCATGAATTTGCAAAACCTGAACCTGCACAGCACCTAAAGCACTGGAGAAGTGATGGCAGAGGCTGGAGAGAGCAAGGCCGGGCCGGGCGCAGACACAGATGAGTCTCCTGAAAGAGCTGGACGGCTTCTGCTTGCAGACAGGGACTTGTCAAATGCAGCTGTTGCAGATGCTGATTGATGGAGTTTGTATTCCAGCTCAAACCTGAAACATCTCGGTGCCAAGTGAAGAGCCTTTCAGAAACCAACAGCGTTAGATATGGAAGGAACATGACGAAATGATAAAACGGTGAAAAGGTTGTTTCGTTATTTTAGTCATCGTTATCGTTACATAAACTGCTTGGCTTTCGCACAATTACAAAACGTAGTAAAATATAGATTTCTACTGTCTTCTGGGAGTTATAAAAGAACAACAAGGAACAAGTCCAAATAATAAAAGTCCAAAGCACAAGTTTAAAACTTGCTTTTCTCTTGAATTTAATGGAATCATATCCTGCAGGGCTCCTTCTCTTCCAAGAGGTTGATGAATTGAACAAAGTTCTCCTTAACTCCCTCCATGTTGTTTGTTGCACTTCCTGTAAAAATCCACTTCTTTCCTCGTGCCAGTGACTGTAATTCAAGATACTTTTGCATCTGGAAAATAAGCCAAATTAAAAAATCAAAATTGAAGCCAATTTAATTAAAACATTTTCAGGTCACACTACTTTGCTCCCAAAATATAATTATGCGAACTGTTTGCCAACTTTGACGCTATAAATATAAACAGTAGAGTAGCAGATATGACTCTGAGAAAACTATGCAAAATATTGTTAATTGGTACTTGGTGTCATCATATCTGTTCGCTAAGGGTGATTAATGGAACTACATGTAAAACATCTTTGCTCTGTCTTTGGTTAATATTTGATATGTCAGCACCTCACTCTGCTACGCACAGATTAGCTCCAGATCCAGAAGAAGATTATTTGAGAAATATTACAGCAGTGAGATTTTCTGACCTGTAGGAGACATCCACCATAATCAAAACCACATGAGGAGGAGAGCAAAACAACAGAAAAAAATGATATGAAAAATGAAAAAAATATAATGTAATGTTGTACAATACACGTACTGTATGTAATAGTCTGGATGGATGGATGGATGGATGGATGGAT
>SOMO01000173.1:293795-307889 GCA_028128575.1 Paedocypris carbunculus
CATAATTAAAATGATTGTAACATAATTTGTTCCTAGCCATTGTCGCCATGCTGCTTGCTCAGTCTGTGACCTTTTAAATAAATTGAATGTATGTGACGTCCTACTCACAGCAAACTTGCCTTTATCCACAGGGAGATATTGTATCTTGTGCTGGGACTTATATCCATGTTTGGAGCATCAATGGAAGCCCTGTTGCAAGTGCCAATACTTTTACTGGCCGTAGCCAACAAATCCTGTGCTGCTGCGTGTCGGAGATGAACGAATGGGACACGCAAAACGTCATTGTCACAGGGCACACCGACGGCGTTGTCAGGGTAATGCTCCGTTCATTAAACATATTTGTTTGATTGTTATGCCTTTTTTGAGCAATTGTAAACCAAACCTTGTTTAAATGTGTCTAGTTTTGGAGAATCGAGTTCCTACAAGTACCAGAAACCCCAGCTCCAGAGCCAGTCGAACCCCCAGATGTTTCTGACTGCTGCGGAGATATTGGTGATTCACGATCTCCATTTATTTGTTGAATCTGAGTGGTACTTTTTGGTTTCTTTTAATAGTAAAACAGTTAGTAACTAACCTGCTTTTTCAGAAGCTCGTGATGTCCCCGATGATGACAGCAGTGATTCTGACGGAGAGGAACCCAGTCTCACTCAGGATTCCAAACCCCGGACCTCAAGCAGTCTGCCCGGCAGTGCCGTCCACAGGCCAAAGCCCCGCAGTGGAGCATCCTGGTCGGTGGACAGTGGCTCTGACGACTCTCGACGGTGGTCCGACACGCTCAGCATCGACGAGAAGGAAGGCTTTGTGTTTGTGAACTATACAGACGGCCAGTTTAAACCAGGAATTCCAACACAGACACATTCCCAGCCACCCTTAGTGCCCCCGCATGGCCCAGTATCACAGCCTCTCCAGCCCTGCGCCGCCGAGGCTCGGTCCTACTACAATCTCAAACCAGGTACTTGGAAAAAATATCCTGTTTTTAGACTATAAGCTGGGATTCTTTCCACTAAATTCGATATTTGGAGTAAAATAACATTGTAAGCCAAAGAAATGCAGAGGTGACTTGGTTAAATAACATATGGGTTCTGCTGTTCTGTCATTTAATGTTAAGATTTTGATCTTTTTTTGCTGACTTGATTTTTCTTTTCTTCACGTCACCCTGAGTAAAATTAAGGCCAGAAACGGCCAGGATTAACTAACTAGTCCTAATTACAAGTCTTCTGTCAGATTAGAGTCATGGCCACACACTTGACCATTTCTTCCCAGGGACACATTACTACAGGCAGAAAGACGTGGAAGAGGAAACCATGAAACTGTCTTGATAATCGAGCCTTGGAGTTTAACATGTCACGTTGAATCTTTAATCGCTCGGCAACACACCACATCATTGAGTTTCTGTTCGTTATTCTATATTCCGTTTTTCGGTAGTTAACCAGTTCGTAACGGTTTGTCATAGAATTACACTTTAATGTCCTAGATGTGTGTTCTCATCTTATCTTATCGATAATTTCAGCCCAACTTTTATAGTTTTCCCCAAATTAAACTTTTATGCAACAAAGCAACATTTACATTTCTATAAAGTTTGAATGTTTGTTGTCTTTTTAAGTCTAAGTTAATACATGTTACTGATCATCATAGAACTCCATTCATGTAGATAGAATGTGTGCACGTCTTCTCATCCTCCGAGTTTCATCTTTTATACTTTTCCTTGTATTCAGCTTCAGTGGTATTCATCGTTTAGCTTTCATCATCCATTGTTTCAATGGCTTGTAGAAACGTCTTATCAACTTTAAATTATTGTAGACATCTTGGTGAGAGGTATTTTTCTACCAAAATCAGATCATTTTAAAATTAACTGTTAATTAAATTTACATCAAATCTTTTTTTTTATGAGTGCACAGCTTGTGGCTTTTTTTCCTTTGATGTACTGTAAACATAGCATGTAACATTGTAGGAAAATGTCTCCTATTGAATATGTCTCATATTTTATTATTGCTATTTATAGGAATTGCAGAGTTATCTAAATAGTTTAATTAAACAGGTTAATTTTGAACACTGTGTGTAAAACAAACCTAGCCTCTCCAGTTAAATAATCCAAGGAATCATTGTGTGTGAATTATATGTGTTGAGTTGGATTAAACTAGTCATAATTTACATCATTTTAGTTGTTAGATGTTTGTGGGTGATCTCCTCAACTTGTTTCTTTCTCCTGGCCATGTCTTCTACAGGCTACAGATGGGAGCGACAGCTGGTATTCCGGAGCAAACTCACCATGCACACAGCGTTTGACCGCAAGGACAATGCTCATCCTGCGGAAATCACAGCGCTTGCCATTTCAAAGTAGGTGTCCCGCTGTAGCCATTTTATGCAATAAGGGACGAGTGAAATAGCAAAGCCTCTTGAGAAGCGGCTTTCTACTGTGATGGCAAAGTCAAGTGGCGTTACGGAGCTCAGAGGACATCAAATCAATCGTCTGTAAAGGAGACGTATGCTTCTCTAACACGCTGTCTGTGTGTTCCCAGAGACCACAGTAAGATCTTGGTGGGCGATGGCCGTGGCCGCGTGTTCAGCTGGTCTGTGAGTGACCAGCCCGGCCGCTCCACTGCCGATCACTGGGTGAAGGACGAGCAGGCGGACAGTTGTTCAGGATGCACCGTGCGCTTCTCCCTCACTGAACGACGCCATCACTGCAGAAACTGTGGCCAGGTCTTCTGCCAAAAGTAAGGCCTTATTAGCATCATTTACAGACACGTAGTGCTTTTGTTGTGTAACTACAGTGATAAATCATACAGGATACAGGGATATTCAACTCAAATTTAAAGAGGTCCGGTTACACACATTTGAGGTCTAGAAGAACTACTTACTGCGATATCTTATTAAGAATATATGTATTCTATATATTTGCATGTAATCAATACTTGACTGTCAAATCTAATTCAGTGCAAGAAACCTTTTTGACAAATTTGCTATGTAACGTCAAACTTAGCGACAAATTTACTATGTAACGTCAAGCTTAGCACTATATTTACAATGTTATTTGACTTGTGACATAAATGCAGGGCTACTTTTAAAAATAGCAATAATTAAAAATGTTTAAATAATAAAAAAAAAAAGAAAAAGGAAAACAATGCGTTAAAATAAACTTCTCGCTTTACATCTTGACTCAAAAGTTTTAACCTATAAACAGGTTGAAAATCTGAACATAGTCTAATAATTGAACAGTTTTGGATGCTCCGGTGTTAGGGTCTACGGACCCTTTCTATTGCGAGCGGCCTTCTGATGGATCTTAGCCCTTCCCGAAACTTGTCTAATAAAATAAAAGACTTCAACACAGAGTTTGTGAAATCAATTGAGTCTGGGAAGTGCTCAAATCTTTTTCCCTTGTAACGGTTCTTCTAACTCTTTTCTTCTTCCAACTGAAATTTTCCCAGACTCCCGTTTATTAAAAAAATAGCAGCGAATCACAGGGTGACACGTCAGAGATAAAACAGTTACTCCCTTCGCCGTCACATAGCAACCGTCAAGGTTTCTCACATTTGGACAATGGACTTACACATTTAAACTGAAAGTTAGAAATGACACACACACATACACACATCTGGCTCTTGCTTCTCCAAACACACATTCTTTCACACTAGATAAAAAGCACGAGAGTCCTGTGATTCTTCAAAAGCTACACACACACACACACAGACAATGCATATACATACAGAAAATAATAAGATAGAAAATGATAAGAAATCAATTAATTAAATCATTATAAATGCATTGAAAGCTTAATATACTCAACATCTGGACATATCGGAAAAGGTGGTTAAGTCTCCCAATTGGGTAAAATAAATATTAAGGAATCTGTCCATTCCGGATGAAAAACTATTTTATTTCCGTTTAGACAGTGACATTTTAATTAACTTTAACTTTCGCCTCTGCTCTATCGTCTGTATCTCTCCCTTTCTCCTCTGTCGTCTGTGTCTCTGTTTCACTTTTTGTTTACGACAACTTTTAGCAATTGTTAGTGTTTCCTTTGCAACCTCGAACTTTCTCTCATCTGCCAATGTTCAGTTGCAAAATGTACCGCCTGTGATCTACAGAATGGGTTGGCTAAGGCAAGTCACGTGAGGTTCTCTAAAATTAAGGTTGCGTAGGTGGTTTAAGGTTAAGGCCCGCTGGATAGTCGCTTGGATAGTCTCCATCTTGCTGTGACCCGGAAATGGTAAAACTGTTTGAAAAATAGATAGCTATATGATGACATGCGCTTTGAGACAGTAGCGCCCTACAAATGCACTGAACTTGAACTTAAACTTGAACTATATGAACTTTCATTTAAATGGAATCATCAGCATCACAACAGATGTTTAATTCTTTTTTTGTTTTGTTTTGTGTGACATCACTTCAAGATGTTTTTTAATTGTGTTTTCTCAGGTGCAGTCGCTTTCAGTCCGAGATCAAGCGGCTGAAGATCTCCTCTCCTGTACGTGTATGTCAGAACTGTTATTACAACCTGCAGCATGAGCGCGGCTCTGAAGAAAGCCAGAAAAACTAACTTCTTCACATCCCGACTGCAGCTCGTAACCAAGGCTTGAATCTCCAAACCATCCCAAGAAAACACAACACGTACTCGGCAAAACCGCACTTGTAAAGCACATAAACCGAATTGGGTCACTAACGCTCCGTCTCACATATTGCAGTAGTGCGTCTATTAATGTATAATGCGACATGTTCAGTCATCTCATGGACATCAACCACGTTTGGCCATGTTTAGAAAGTAAAAGCAATGCGCCTAAAATGCTTCCTGGTAAAATACGACACCCTTTGTTTATATTGTACATACATACAGTGGTCTTTTTAACAAGAAGCCATTCGATAAAAAGTCATTAGGAAACGTAAGTTAAATCACAGCAGACTGCTTGTATTATAGTATTGTAAAATCACTTCTGACTTCTGAGAAACTTAACTGCAAGTGTGTGTGAGTCTGTGTGTGTGTGTGTGTGTGAGGATCACATCCAGTCACTGCACCTCGGCGAGAAATATATGCGGAAACTTTGAATGTCGATAAACGTCTGTGGGTTGTCTAGTTATGCGACTGCTTAACTACTACGTTTTAATCGGGCTTTGTTGTCCACACGTATTGCCCACAGTATCAACTTGGTTTGACGTTTGAATTTGTTTTAAAATTTGATTAACAGGCCAAACCGACTCGATCTGTAGTGATGATGAATATCAGGACAAGCGTTTTAAATTCAACTGGACTTTTTAATCATTTCTAGTTTTATTGACCAGATTTTTTCAGTCTTGTCGTCACTGTTTTTATGAATACACTATGGATTATTTTGTGCTAATCTGGTTTTATGAGAAAATTAAATGTCTTGTGTTGGATTTTTCACAGTCCGATTAGAGAGCTTTAATGAAACTAAACTTTTAGTGGACATACATGTTGTTGTGTAATTGTTATCGTCCGGAAATGCGTTTCGTTTTAGGTGCCGTAGATTGCAAAGCAATAGAGAGGGAAGATTTATTTTCTGACTGAGCAAGGTTGTAGCTTGAACTTTTTGTATTATGCGTAATTTAAAAGGGATTATTTTTAAAGTTTTTTTTTTTTTTTTTTTTTAAGATGTATGTCTTTGTAGACAAGACCACGACACAAACCATTTCAACTATTGTGTTTTTCTTTTCCAGATACTGTGGGCAATGCCATATTAAAGTGCTGCTTGATTCATTTCTTAGTTTTTGGGGGGAGACCGACAATTGCATTTCTTACAATTGCTGATTTTGTCATTGTTGTATGATTTGCTGTTACGTGTAGGTTGTATTTTTATTACTATCTATTAATGTACAGTAATTCCGTGTGCAATCATAACAAAATGAAGCTGTTGGGATTTTGCTGTCAACAAGCAGCTAAAAGATCAAATGGCTAATTTTATCTAAGATTATTTTTGCACCTTTAAATTTCCACAAAAAAGACATGGAATGATCACCGTTTTATGCGTTTTTAGGATGTCAGATATTGTTTGAAAACAAAAAAATGTATTTCTTTACAGTAAAGTTATCTGTATAAAGTATTTATGCAATTTAATTACTTTTTTATTATTGCTTTTTTCTGTGATTTCTCAGCAAGTTTGGTTTACTTGAGCATGTATAATAAAGCTGACGTCCGTCAGTAACGTACATGCTGTGGCATTATGTTTTGTTTATTTTTTTGTTTTGTTTTGTTTTTTTTTAAGTCGATCCTGTAGTTTTTTTGTACATATTAGACCGATATGCAGATAATGTTCACAGCTATGGATCAACTTTTATACTCTATATATGGATGTTTAGGACTGATCCCAGGGCTGTTTAAATACACACTGACTGGTGGTCCCTCTCTGGTGGTCCTGTGATAGACTTGCATTACTACAGTATCTAGTGTGCAAAATTGTGGTAGCTGAATGTTTATTGTATATTTGTGTCTACAAACAATTACATGAAACTCTACCACAAACTCTGCCTGTTATTATGATGCAATAGATGTGCGTTTTTTATTTCATTTTGATTAAATACTTGCTGTTTATCACCACCAGTACTTTGTTCTGTTGTTGTTTTTTTTTTTATTTATTTTTTTTGATACATTTTATAGATAAAAAGTATCAATTTTGTGCGTGCGTGCGAGCCACAGATCGGTTATTTTCTGTAATGCCAATTTGACAACTCGTATAGGTGTAATTTCTACTTGCTTTTGAGGAGTGTGTGCGTGCGGTTTATGAATAAGGGGAGAGGCACGTCCCTACATTACACATGTGACTTGGGGAAATGAAATGATGTGTATTGTATTACTGAGGAAAGAGAGCTGAGATCCAGTCGCAGAGTGTGAGCTCTGTGTTTGTGTTGAGTCAGTGTGTGAGTGAGTGCGCGTGTGTGTGTGTGTGTGCACGCGCGCGCAAGCGAAACCGAGCGAGCGAGAGAGCGACAGACAGACCGAGAGAGAGTGAGAGAGAGGGAGGTTTAACTCGCAAAACACCAGCAGATCTGCGGGCATAAACAAATGCAGGCGCTCTTTCGGCCCCTCACCTGCCGCGTGAGACATTTGATGGTCGCCGTCGGTTAATTTAACCGGATTACCGAGACTGACAAGCCACTACGCTCCATTCCAGCGCGCGTCCCCGACGACATCTATGCAGTTTTGGGATTAAAGGAGCATAAAATGATGATGGAGCTGAGGAGGCGAGGAGGAGGTGGAGGAGACCCTGACAGCACCGAGAACCTCAGTGACAAGGTAATTTATCGAGCCGACGCGCTTTCACAAGGCGACTGCGAGTGACCTTTTAGCTAAGCAGCTAACGAGCGAACGGTCGCCTCGCTCCAGCCTCCGCACATAGACACTTTAAATCAACTTACTGAGAGAATTAAATGTGGCGTAATTGTGTTTTCGCGAAGTGTCACGTAGCGTTTATTTGAGCTGCCGTTTTAATAAAGTTGCTGAGGCAAACCCGCCGCAACGGAAGTCCGTGGCTATTAGTTACTCAGCGATTTACAGTGACAATCGTATAGGCTGCTGCAACCTTCTAAATACGCAAACAGTCGTTTATAAAAGTCTTTCGTTGGAATTTCGCAATAAGGAACGCACTATTAAGTTTAGAGCCAGACTGGCGATGTCTACGTGCCAATAAATATAATGACATGTGTAACAGTTTTTTATTGACAGGTTTTATGTGCACATTATTTCTCTTGTTTGAAAACTCGTTTGCCATCTTTTTTATACACTGAGACAATGACGGTGACGCTTCATTTCTGTAGGTGAAAATCAAGTTTAGCAGGTAGTAAACGACGAAAGAAAATGGTATAGTCAGGCCAAACAAACGTCTGTTGTACTGTTGCCGTGGTCATTGTTGTTGCTATTGTTGTTGTTGTTTTGTAACTATAGTTAGTCCACAACAAGTTATTTACCTGAGCCGATCTGATCCTCTTCATTATGTCATTTATTAATGAAGTGTATTCACTGTTGATTTGAATCAGTTTGTTCAATCACATGTTCATATTGAAATCTATCAAAGTGGTCATTAGTACAACACCATTGTTTTATTTTTTGTGTATTTGTGTAAACTTTATAAATATTGTTGCACTGAACACCCTTCCTTGTACCACAATTTGCACTAAAGGATAATTACCTGCTCTAACTTAAATTACATATATCTATACAGTATTCAATTTCCTTAATACTCTTAAAAAAAGGTTAAAATAAGATTTAACATGCATTTTTCTTGCTAGTTTCATGCTAGTTTTCTTTGTTTTATTCAACGATGTTGTTTCCCTTGTGTGAACTGCTGTTTGTTCCTGTTCTATTTTGTGTTTTAACCATGATTTCAATCCGATTAGACTTTGACTGTCTNATTTAACATGCTTTTTTCTTGCTAGTTTCATGCTAGTTTTCCTTGTTTTATTCAATGATGTTGTTTCACTTGTGTGAACTGCTGTTTGTTCCTGTTCTATTTTGTGTTTTAACCATGATTTCAATCCGATTAGACTTTGACTGTCTCCCTTAGCCATGTCGATAGTCTTGTGTTGATGTCTGACGTTCACAGAACAGTTTAGTTCAGCTTCATTTTACTGGGATCACATGTTTGTAAATCACTTGGTTACAGTCTAGAAACGTAATGCTGGAAATGAATGTTGGATTAAAGTCGACAACCAGGCCTCTAAACTGTAGATGTTACACACAGCTTTTCCGATTCAAACGTTTTCTGATTCAGACTGAATTGCAAACTCATTTTCTTAGTCTCCAGTTTTCTTCCTTTCCTTGTGCTTTCACAGACCAAAGCCTCATTAGATTCAGCTTGTCTGGGCCTTTGACATGCTCTGTGTACCACCTCAGTGCATGACATCTCGGATCTTCCCTCACGTCTCCTTGTCATGCCCTACTTTTGCACTTTCACTCAGGAGCTACATATGCAATGGCATATCTTTTTTGATTCAGTACCTGATTCATACTTCTCAATTTGTTGTGGTTGTCATAAACATGAAATGTGTTGTCTGGTTAATAGGAAAAAAAAAACTTTGACAGTTATAGATTTTTCTGTTGTGATTTGTCATATTGATGTTTGCTATCTCATCAAAGATAGTACGTCATAGCTGTATAGTATGTGTACATTTACGCAAACATTAGGTGAACTGCTTTTCAACCTAATAGTTCTGCTCGAAACGTGTTGTGTTAATGTTTCAGTTCTCTCTGGTGAAAGTACAGTTAAATAAAGACATCAAAAACACAAATAAACTGTGGTCTGGTCATGTTGTGCGGAATATTCTATTTTTTTTTTTTTATCCATATTGCAACATTGATAGAGTATTGCAAAGATTTCCGCATTGCTTTAGGAATTGAGTTGCATTTGTTTTTCTTTCTCCTTTAGACAGAATAAGTCTGTGTCATGTTGGCTGAAATAGCAATTGAAAGGCCTTATCGGCTTGTTTTTGCCCATGAGAATTTTTTAGGCAAGACTTTAAAGAGACAGTAACAATGACTGATAATTAAGCCAGAGAATAATGCCGCTCAGACTCTATTTTCACCTTTAAAGCACTTCACAGGGGATTTAATAGGTGGCTGAAGTGATACGGCAGGTTCTCTCACAGGTCCATATTTGATCCGTCTGTTCAGCAAGTTCTGTCACTGGCACGGCTCTGGTCCTGAGAAACTGAATGAGATGTATTCAGGGAAGTCCTGTGTTTGTTTTGGTGTGTGCTAGGGAAAAGACCAGAGCGTTTCCTCTCTCTTGAGGATTAGCGTAGTCCCCTTTATGAGCAGCTAATCGGCGGGCTTGGCTGCTTATCCCCTCACACCCAACTCTCACACAGACAGAAGGATACCTACATGGAGAGAGCACTTTCAAGGACACACACACAAGCCATTTTCTTTTGTTTTACACGACATGCATAATAAAAGTCTGTATTTGTTTGTATGTGTATGGTAATACATAGATAATAATATACCTAACAAATTGTTTCACTTGGGAAAAACGTGTTTTTTTTTTCCCTCCAGCCAAACATGTTTTTAGTTTAGATGTGTATATAATGTCATGTTTTGCATCATATGTGCATGTAAAGAACTATGTAATTACACAATAGGTTATTTCTAGTGAATGGGATGTTATTTTTATGAAAATATGGCCAGCACTATACATTTAACGACACATGTAGTGAATAGTTAGTGTATTTAGACACACACACACACACACACACACACACACACACACACACACACGCACACACACACGTCACTTGGTTTAATATGTATATTTTGGCAAGTGCCCTTACATATTGATTTAATAATTTTTGTTTAATTATTATTTTATCATTTGCATTTGGATGAAATGTTGAATAAGGGGGTGCGTTTTATGTTTATACATTCTGGTGTTGGTTGTACAATGTGTAATGAGGCTGAATTCAGCATATTAGCAGTGTTGTAAAGAAGACTCTTATGCTGTATCTGTTGTCCTGGTAGTGAAGGACAGGGATAAAGTTTCATTTTGTTTTGTTTTTTTTTAACCCTTAAAATCGCACCCAAAAATATGCAAGGGCACATACTCTTATTGATTAAACTGATGTGTCTGATCGACTTGTGAATTATTGGTTGAAGGCCACTTTTTTAAAAGAATGTTTTGCTCAATCTTAAATTTGCCCTGATTAAATATTCATCGGCAGGATTCTTTTACGACACTTAATCTGCGTCTGGGTTCAGACAGGAGTGCCTCTTGCTCCCAGTGAACTCAGCTCTCCGTCTCTACACTTCAATGGCTTTAATCCACCGGCTAATTTTGGACATTTAGCTAGTTTAGCTTTTTTTTCATTACCATATAAGGTCTTGGTGAGGAGGTAAAAAGCTGAGCATGAAAGTCCCAAGTCTTTGTTTTCCCAATTTTTAGGAATTTCAGATAATTGTAAAATTTCTTGACTATTCTTGTCTGTAATTATGCCACAATTAAAGGAGCAGTGTTAATACCAGTATTTATTTTTGTAATAAGATATAACAGTATAATCTGTGTCATTTGTGAATAACATTTTTTTTTAACCAACATTAATCCATTAAGACATTTAGAATACGACCAATTGACAGCAAAGTTTGAAAAGTTTGCCAATTTTCTCTAATACTTTTAATTACGGTACTCTACCACCTGAATGATAGAACTAGCTTTTTACTGATGTGTTGAGCTAGTTTTTTTTTTTTGAGTAGGTTGAAATATATGTGAATATATAAACATACACGATTAGATATTTACACACTTTCTAGACACGCCGATACATGTTTTTTTGCTTTGAACCATGCAGCCTTTATTTACATGGTGGCTAATTTACAAAGTTCTTTCTTTTATTTACATTGTGGCTAATGTACAAATGTTTATTGATGATTATACTGTTAAATCTGACTGGTTTGATGTGGAAGAAGAGATTCTGTTTGGCTTGTCTGTGAGAAAACAATATTAAACACAAAAAAACATTTTATCATTGAATGTTGACATTGAATGTTATCAATGAACCAATTAATCACAACCTATACTGATCGATCACGTTACACTAAATCCCACCTTTATATTGTGTGTCTGAAAAGAAAATGGCACAGTGTCATTGTGGCAGCACATATGCGGTCATGTGTTATGCTCTGTCAACATTAACGGCTGTGGAATTTCTTTGTGGTTCATTGTCACTTGAATGTGCGCGCGATCATTTTGGGCTTGAATGCTTATCATCTAAAATAATTATCCAAACCCATAAAAGAAAGACTGTAAAGTATGTGTTATCTGATCGAAGTTCAGATACGTTTTTTGTCTTGTGTGAAATATTTAGCGGAAAAAAATATAATTTTTTGTTATATTTAGTGGGTGTAGCTAATATTTGGGTTTAACTTAAGACTGTAAAGTTTACACGAATTGTGTTGCTGTCTATTACAAAGGCAAACTGTAAAATGAACATTTCTACTGTCACTGTAAAAAGGCTCAGCCTTTTAAGAGATTAGTTAGTTAGTTAGTTAGATAGTTAGTTACATTGTTTTAGGACTAGGACAATCAAGGTAATTATATTGGCATTAATATGTTAAAATGTTTTATTTTATTCTGTTTTTTGTGCACTGCCTCATAAGTGCACTCTCATATCATGATTGTGATAGAGTTAAATGTGCAGAACTATTACATACAAGTTTATATATTAATATATTTTGAACTCTTTCAGAACATAACTCTGAAAATAGCCCAGTGCAGATAAAGTGAAGTTTATTCTGTCAGTAATAAAGGTTAATCCAGCGTACAGTGTGATCCCTCTGTTTATACTGTGATAAAACTTTGTTTAAATATACTATACCATTAAAAAAAACCCTTATTTTGCCACGTAAATCGTTTTATCATTCAACTAATAATTAAACCGTCTTTGACTGTATAGAAATAGCCAAGCTCACAAATATTATAATATAATAAACTATAATAGAAATATTATAGAGCACAGTTGATCCATGAAAACCTTTAGGTCCTAAAAATTGTTCCTTTGAAGTTCATTTTACATTTTTTGACAAATTATTTTTTTTTTTTTTACATTTCATTTGTGCAAAATGCTACTTATGAAGATGCTACTTTTTGTTGTTCTTTTAAATGGAAAACCAACCAAAATGACAAAGGCAGACACCATAATTACTCTGGTGATGCTTCCTAAAGTCAAGATTGTTTTTTATCGTGGTTGGAGTCATTTGTCTAGAATTTTCATGCACATCCAGTGCCCCATTCCTCTTTGGCTTTGACTGGCAAATCTAATGACTTTCATTGAGGTCAGCTTGTTATGCAATGTTCATCACTAAAGATGTCTCTTTGAGTCGCTGTAGTGTATGTCACATCAGGGTGTAATAATCTCTGTATTTTTGCACTTTTTAGGAAGCAGATGGAGACGACAAGCTGCCCTTTACAGGAGAAAGGGAAGGAGACATGGACCTTGACTCCAAAGTGGAGACCCCAGATGTTCCACTTTCCACTGATAATACTCCACAGTGTCTCAACAAAGCCCTGGAGGGCTTATCTTCGAGGTATTCTTCTGCACATGTAATTGTTATGCTATATTACGAGATCATTTAAAACCAATTGAATCTTTTTTTTTTCTTTCATATCCGAAGAGGTTAAAGTTCAGGTTTACTGAGTATTGAGCTGACCGGAGAACCTTCACAGTCCTATAGTCAGTTTTCTGCTCTATTGATTTCCGTTGCACTGGTGGGATTTGTTGCAGCCTCTGTTGTAAAAGAGCAGAGGTGTTTTTCCACACTTTTTGACGATGCTGCACTTTTATTTCTAACCCTCCTCTCGGTCTCTTCATTGACAAATTCCCTTTCATTCTTTTCTGCTGGGTATTTGCTGACTGTTGAACTTCACATCAAAGAGAATTANTGTTTGTATGTATATATTTTGTTCTCTCAGGTGGAAGAACTGGTGGATAAGGGGGATTTTATCAATGACAATGATCATCGGCTTCTTTCTTATTATCTATTTAGGTCCCATTATGCTTATAGTAGTGGTAAGTCTCCATTTCATGCAATTTTACAATTCCAATTTGAAATAAGAATGTTTTCAGCAATAATCTGTTTTTTTTACAGGTCATGGGTGTGCAAATCAAGTGTTTCCATGAAATTATTACCATTGGCTACAGAGTTTATCATTCCTATGAACTTCCATGGTTCAGGACACTCAGCTGGTCAGTAAAATGCGGTCAATCCAAACCGGTCTCATTTTAGCCTCCGTTCTTTCACCCTTCCCCCTTCACTCTGAATCATTGGCTTTACATTTGCACTCACATAGTGAAATACAAACACACACAGACACACACCCACTCCCGACTTCCAGTTACCTTTTCTCAGATAGTATAGTCATTAACTGGACTTGAGCAAAGTACACTTCCATGTTGGAGCCTAGCATAAAGTTCACTTCAGTTGCATCTGCGAAAGGATACAAGAGAACAACATTTTAAGAATGGTGTAAAATAGTTGTGCTATAATGTTAATAATGTGTAATTGAAAAAGCTTGAAACGGTCGGAGATGCCGAAATAATATTTCGTAATGGGCAACATAATAATTTGTAATATTGTAAGTAATGGGCGGAGTTAGACGG
>SOMO01000173.1:335887-354682 GCA_028128575.1 Paedocypris carbunculus
TACTATCTCTTCGTTTCAAGACTCCCCTAAATATGATTTATTTGGTTATTCTACATGATTTGGAAGATGAAATAAATATATTTTTGTATTATCTTATATTATATATATTATCTTATTTTTCTGTTAAACTTGAATTGGAATCCACCGTTTAATAAATCATGACTCTCGAACAACAAAATAATTTATTTATTATGCAGATATTACATATTCATGATTCAGAACATTTTATTTGGTCTATATGTTTTGTCCAGACTTTTATTGGAGATTGTTGCTTGCGTTTGTCATGCCATGGCGGCCCTAGACAGTTTTATATCCCATCCTCTTTTGTATCCGCTTTTTTCCCAGACTGCAGCCTTCCGTCTTTTCCCTCTGTCAACAATAATTAAAATGTCATTGCTTCTTCAGACGTCCAAGTCACAGATGGACACAAGCGATCTTCTGCCCTCTGACTTCTAGTACAATCCAGTCTCCCGTCCTTCTCACTGTATCAGCCAGATGGTAACAGGAGAGACAAAGGAGCAATGCAATATACGTACATTAATGCTTTATTATTCCGTTCAGACCTATAGAAATGAGCACACATTATTATGGTGCTGGATTGGGTGTTATATTTTAAAAGAAAAAGTTACATAATTCAAGGTTCTTTCCAAAGGTGTCTGAATACATAGACAAGAAAGTCAGACAGATGCTTTTTTTTGTAATTCAAAGCCATGAAAAGGTTCTTGAGACTCCATCATGATGATTCTCTCTGGCTTTTGCTGTAGTAACAGGACACACATGAAGTATTTTCAGGTTTCCTGTGAATCTCACCAAGTCTTCCACAAAACTTGGAATGTGTTTTGCTTTCTGTCCTTTTCCACCTACACTGCCATTTTGCCGTCCACACTTTAGTTTTCGGCTTTTCCTGAATACACTCGTCTTTAAATCGGATCTTTTGATCTGATGCCTTCCATCTGTGACATGTTTTGTCATGTGGCGTATGTTGTTTCGCGAGAGGCTAGATCTTTGTGACCTTCAGGGTCGGTTTCACGGGTTATTATCTGCTGCTGGGATCCTAATTAAAAGCCTTCAGTGGTGAGAAACTCTCATGGTGGCTGAGGTTGTTTACTGTTGGAGTTGAATTGGAGCTCTTTTGGTAAGGATTTGAACCTAAAATTGTAAAAATCGGCAAATAGAGATGACCTTGTTCTTAGATTTTTGGGATATGAGCGGTAATCAGATGGAGACGTATTACATTTTCCCCGGGCTCATGCGATCAGTGAACTAGGCCAACTGTAAGAAGTCTTCTTCAGACTATGATCATTGAAATCGTCTATGAACCGTATTTTTCTCCATTTGCATTATGTTTTTACGTGCTTTTCATGTGCGACTTTCAAAGTCGTTTTATTTATTGTGAGTGTACTTGTTGGGTTTTTGGCTTGGTTGGTTGATTAGACCTCCATAATCTAAGACCACGACATTTTACGCATGACATGTGAATTTATGATGAAACCAGGCGTTGTTTGTAAAATGTCAAAGATTTTGTAGAAATGCTAACATACAGGCAGAAATGTATTTATAAACTGTTGTACGACTTTAGTAATAAATGCACTATTTTGCATTAATTTCATATTTTGTCAGTATCTTTATTCTTTATTCCGATTTATAATACAAAAATAAAGATATATAAAGTAACTGTTTATTGTTTGCAATTGGCAACATTTCACATTATTGGATTTATATTATTTTTTATGTGTTAAAAAAAAACACCATTGCACATACATTCTTCCTTTTTTGAAAGCTAATTCTGAACACTGAGCCAAACTAGTTTTCCGCCTGAACAATCTTTTCCATGCATGTGATTTTTATGATGTAACGTTATAGATGATGAGGGTTTAGAAACGGCATCGGACTGTACTGACCTAATTTTGCCTTTTGTCTGGACTTTAATGATAATGTTAAACATTATTGACTGAATAATTCTAATCAGGCCTCAGTGGAAATGCTCAGCTCTTGTATTTGAGAATTCCATGTGATTTCCTATCAGTGAGTGTGATTGCTCTTCTATTAGATTGCGGCCATTAAATACTTTGGGATGACAGACTGACACCAAAGATCAAAGACAACTAATGGAAACATATTTGCCAACACGTTATGGTGATTGAGCACAAAAAACACCTTTGCTGTGTAATATATCATAATTTTACATTTCATCTTTAGACAACAAAAATTACAAATGGAGGGAATAGCAATTTTCTTTCATATATCCAAGTGCCTTGTTTAGCATTTCAAACTTCTAAACTAGGTCTTTTTTTTTTTTACGTTAATGCCCCATCTAGGCCTATACAATAGGATGTGAATTCTTCTGTTAAAGGAAAGGAAACTTGCGCAGACAGTCTTTGCAAATGTGTATTTTGTCAGTAAACGACAGGACATGAACAGATTCCAGAATTGCTTGTTCCATGCTTGTTGCTCTTATCTATACATTGCTATTTTTACCCATGAGGAAAGCCACACGTTTAATTCTTATTGAACTATGACTTTCCTAAGATTACATAACTCTGGTCTGTTGAGGGGGTGTAATTGTGACTATTGTAAGATATGAAATTAGTTTTTTCAGCTATGATGGATTGTATGTTCTAAGCTTGTCAGATATAATAATAATAATAATAATAATAATAATAATAATAATGAGTATTTGAGTATTTTGTAATAGATATTGAGTAGATATGCCGGTTGTATTCTCTGTTGTCAGAATGAAGTATTCTTCGCTTTCCCAGTGAATGATACACTTTAAACGTCTTAAAAATACACCTTTATTCACTATAATTTAAGGTGTTAAATGTGTAGTATTCAATTTCAGTTATTGAAATAAAAATTCAACTTGTTTCCCAGTTTGGATTATGTATATGTTAATTAAAGCTTGCTATTTCATATTTTCTATTCATTTTAGATTGTGTTATTTGATCTTATTATTATCTTTATGACTACCGTATCTTATTGAAATATTTTTTTTTGCAGTTGCCTGTTCACAGAAGTCAGTCTTTTCATTTTCATTAGCCTTTTATTCTGCTTCTCAGTTGTTTACGAGTGATGGAATGAAGTGCAAGATTGACATTTAAATCTTCTGGGATTTTTTTGAGTGGAATTTTTTTGGATATGTAGCATTTAGTTCTGGTTTCAGTTGCCCTTTTCTGTGAAAGTGTGGTCTCTTAAGGGGGCGTGTCTGGCATGCACGTGGACATACTGTGCACTGTTGATTGGCTGCTCGCGTCCTGTGGTTCAGCCCACAGTCTTTTAGTATTCGCGCGCTCCGCGAGTCAACACACTTGCTACGTTGCATGAGAAGAGCGCGAGGCGCACGCACTCAATGGATTAATCTATCACAGTCGTGTGTCTCTGTTTTTGAATGACTGGGATTTACGCGCAGTTTCTTTAAGATTTTGTTGTTTTTGAATGCCTGCTGGTGTATCTTGCTCTCTTTGAAATCACGACTGAGCTACTTCGGAGCGTCGTTTACTTTCGAGGTGAGAATCATTTACCACGATTGCCGTCAGATTTCAGTAAAGGTGGATCGTAAAATCCGGTGTTGGGGAAAACATTGACATTCAAATTATCAATTTGATCAACATATACACAATGTTTATCAACCCGTTAATCCAACAAACATTGGGCTGTTTTGATCAAGTTAAAATCAATCTATCACACTGAATTGCCCTTTTCATGTTTTTCAAAAGCCTGTTGATCAGTAGTGTTGAACCAAACCTGGTTGTCAATTTATTTTAGTGGCACGTATGTACAGGTTGTGTAGGATATGACTAATGTCAGGTCGTTTCTTCTTCTACTAACCAGTAGGTTATTTTGTAAAAGCTTCTATTTCCACATTGGGCTTTGATTTGTAACTTCTCTGTAAGAGACCTGCAGGTAATTCTGAGTGCTGCAAATCAGAAGCTCCAGCCAAGCCCTTTATTTACTCAAACACACTTGAGAAGTTTCAGTGGAGCTCTTCACCCAACCCCCACCACACACACACACACACACACACACACCTGCTTGTTTCCCAGTTCAATCACACAGCTAACTTGATCAATTTTAAACTGACCTGTTTCTTGATCCTTTTGGTGAATATGGTAAATACAATATAAGTGTGTTATGGAGACCTTGCAACAGCAATACTTCGTTTTTGTTTCCTCATTTTGTAATAATTTTCTTTTACAGCATTCAGTTATAAAGGGTGTTTTATCATTAACTTGTAACCACAGTCAAAGCATTTAAACACCGCAAGAACAGCGTTGGTTTATTTTAAGGAAATGCCTTGTTTCTTGCTAAATGGAAATGTGTAATTGTTAGGAAAACAAAACTGTTGTTTTTCTTTTCGTCACCGAGCAAAACTTAAGATGATCGCAATGTACTGCTCTTACGGACATACCAACTAGATCAACACACCCTGTTGTTGTTTCAGCATCCACTTGGCATCAGACTGAAACTATGCTAAAACACAAAAACTGGAACGTTCTTGTGCTTATATAAAAATACATTGACTATACCCCTTTGCAAGTAGTAGTAACGCATCTCCAAACACTGCAAACACTTTTCTCTGTAAATAATTTGGCAACCATGACTTTTGATTCACATTGATGTAAATGTGATTCATTGGTGTTATATAGGTTATATGTTTGTCTTAGAACTCATCTTGGGGTTATTACAGTTTGGATCTATTCTTCTAGTAAGCTAAACTCTCCGTTGAATTTTGATGAATGCCGCATCTCTGTGCAGCAAGTAAAGTCAATTTATTTTAAAGCAATGTGAAAGCATGTGCTCCAAGCTAATAGTTTACAGAGTTTTTAAACCCAAACAGAACATGGTTCACAAATACATTTGATGAATATTTAAATAGGGTGGTCGTTTTGTATATTCAGCTAATTGTCTGTTTGCTGGTCCACAACACACTCTACTCTGGTGTGTGGCTTTCTAAGAACAGCGGTTTCTGTTTAACCAGGAGACCAAACTGGGCACGTGGTCAGCCAAACTTGACACCTGCTTCGAAAAAGTAACCGTGTCCCTAAAATTAATCATTATTAAACCAATATCTGACTCTTTGTGCCACTGTCTTAAATCAAGTTGGGGAGAAATGGGTATTATTGACATCCAGAACCTCTGCTTGACGGACATTTGTGACCAGTGCTAGTTAGTCGGGATCTTTTTACTGTGTTTACTTGAACTCTTTGACAAACTCAGATGGTTTAACACATGGTAAAGCAGATGCGTTTGAGGGCTTTTGCAGCTTTGACCTCCTGCTCTGGTATTTTGATGCTAATGCTTGTGGTTGTATGAATAAAGTCTTATAGGGGGGGTCAACTTGGGAAATGCGGCATCCTATAAGACACCCCCCTTCAGCACACTTGATTCCGATCCAAGCTTAGCGCCTGCAGCTAAATTTAAACCTGAATGGGGCGTCATTTGTGGTTGCACATTGTTTAGGGCGTCTGTGCCATGCTTGTGAAGGTCCATATTGCGGCGAATGAGCTGTTTGGTACGTTAGAATCCACCATGAGATGGTGGAAATGCTCTTGCCAGCGTGATTTCTAATATCAGGTGATGCCTCGAGATGTTTGCAGCCAAGTTTCTGTAATGCCACTAGTGCCCAGGAGGAACAGGACGACGCAAGGAAAGTTAACGTGAGCTCTTTGTGTGGCGGAACACAGCTTTTAACCTCTAGCTAATAATGCGCTCACAGGACCCTCATCTGCAATGGCACATTTTGGTTTGAAAAATCATTCTTTTCAGAAGCATGGGACAACTTGTTGTTTTTTGCATCTTTAAGAATAACAATTTACCAAGAACAAATTGTCGACTTGTGAGTTACCAGTGAATTCAAATGGCTTTAGGCCGCTTTTCACAGAACGAATGAATGGCACACGTGTTTTCTGCCCACGTTTTGTGCTTTTTCGTTTAACAGTTGTTGCCAACGAGTATGAATGTAGCTTCTGGTCTTGAAATATGCAATAGTTTCAATGTACAATGATTAAAGGGTAAAGATTCATCAAATTAATTTATGAATACAGAATGCAACAAAGGCCAAAACATATCAAATAATTTATACGATATATAAAGCCAACAATTCGCAGAGCCTTAGTTTAAAGTTAAATTAACTTTTTTTTCTGATTATATGTTCAAAAAATAGTACAGATTAAATAAAAATCATAGTAAATGTGCTACACACATGTAAACATCATTTGTTGATCATTATGGCTGACCAACAATTCAGTTTATCAATTTATGTCAGTTTGGATTGTTCTTCAATGTGTGACTCTTGTGCCCTTCAACAGGACAAAATGCCTCAGACACCACCTTTCGTGGCTATGTATGGGTCTAACAGCTACAACAAGAACCTTTACAAGTCGAAGGACGAAGACTATGAAGCGCTGTATTACAACGACAACAACCTGGTTTCTGGATCTTTGGAGGCTCTGATTGAACATCTGGTCCCCACAGTGGCTTACTATCCTGATGTGAGTGTACCTATGAGCCAAGGGCCCCAGACAAATTAGGAGAAATAAAACATAAGGAATTAGTAATCTAGCCATGTTAAATTTACGATGGTATTTTAGGATAATTAGAATGAATTAGTATCAGACAACAATGAACACTACATTTTGAACAACATGATTTGTGTAACTTTGTTTTTGTTTCAAATGCTTAAATATTGTGCAATCCAATACTGTATTTGCTTTTGGCTTGCCACAATTATTCGTTTTTGGCCATGCAAACTGAACTAATCATATTGCAATAATTATTAGAAAATATTGTATGAAAGAAATGTCAGTTTAAGTATTAGAATTTACATTTTTTTTAATTCACTACAATGTTGTGGAACACATTATGTAGACATGTGACATTGTTTTTGTATTGTTTTTCTAGAGGACATACATTTTTACCTTCCTGCTCAGTTCTCGGCTCTTCATTCACCCTTATGAGTTGATGTCCAAAGTGTGTAATTTATGTGTGGACCAGCAGAGGCTCAGTGACCCTCAAGCGGACAAGGTAAAGACGGATACAAATATGTTTTTATTATAATAATTATTATTATGCTTTAAAGTGGGATTAAGATCATAATCGAATGCAAATATTTCAGTTTTTTCTTTTACTAATCCATCATCTTTTTTTTTTTTTTTGTAGGCCAGGGTGAAAAAAATCGCCCCAAAGGTCCTGCAGTTGCTAACCGAGTGGACCGATACGTTTCCGTATGATTTTCGAGATGAGAGGATGAGAAAGAGTCTGAAAGAACTAACGCATCGCTTGAGTACTGGAGATGAGGTTTGTCTGTTTTTGTGAAATGTGTGTTTAGATTTAAGTGAACACTGTGAAGGTGTGACTGTGCTTGCGTCAAAGATATTAGCGTTTCTTTTTTTGTAGTGTTGTTGATCTCAACACTTTTACATAAGTCTTTGCTTGACCTCTTTAGCATGTAGCTGGTTAAGACGTAGGATGTAGCACGTTAAATAAAAGGAATGGCGTCACCTAGGATGTTCTTTAGTGTTAAAGTAGTTTGACGGAAAGAAAGCTCTTTTGTTCTGCTGCTTTTGTCTGCGCTGGCGCATTTAAACAACACATTTGCATTGCTTAATATATCACCAAGCTTTTGTTTTATTTTAACATGTCACTATGCAATTGTTCTATCTCAAAGATTTAAGGGGTCTTTTAAAAAATCTATTTTAAAATGATTTTACAGTGGAAAAACCCATTTAACCAATTGATGTTTGATATCTTTGATACAGTACATTTCTTCACATAGAAGCAGAATAAAACACTAGCTAGAGATGGTGAACATTAGCGGCGAGCATTAGTGTAATTACTACCAGCAGGGACTTGGTTAGGATAGACATTTGAAGATGGAGGACTCATATCCATCAGATTCAAGCAAATGAGTTCTTGGCAACGTGAATAGACAACCAGGCCTCATCTGCTGGAGATCCACATGTGTGATTATTGATGAATTATCCATTTACATTGCTGAATAGTAAAAGGTCATCAATCTTCTGAACTCGAGGAAACTCTGCGGTGTTGTGCTTTCTTCTTGTTTGGGTGAAATTAGAATGATACGCTGAAAGAGTGGATATCAGAACCATCTGATAAGGAGCGTTTTATAACGTTTCTTTGTTTTAACAGGTTTTTTTTTTTTTTTTTTGCGAGACAAATGAAATCTATATCTTGTTTTGAAGCTGTCCGGTAGATTCGTGTTCCTGAATGGATAGCTTGTTCCGTGGAAAATAAATCTGTTCAGGCATATTAGAGAATGAAGGGTTTTCTATTTTTAGTAATGCAATACATTACTAGGAACTTCATGTACTTGTAAGCAAACAATTTGGAAGAGAATTTCCGTTATTACTCTAAAAAGTGCAAAAGAACAAGTGAAAGACAAGTAAAATATTTCCTATCTTCTGCATGTTGGCCTTGGTTTTCTTCTATATCCCTTCTTTTGCCAGCATTTGCAGAGCAGATCGTAGTTTGATGCGCAGTTTTAGTATTACTGAATAAGTATAATAAATATGTATAATATAAATGTAATGTGTAATTGGACAATTTCGGCAAAAACAATGACCAGTGCAACGATACATATGTAACTCTGAAACGTACTTCCAGAGTACATATGTAACTCTAAAAAATAAAAATATGAATAAAAATAAATATTTTTTTCCCAATAGAAATATTTGGATATTCCTGTTAAAGAAACTTTCCAAAAACCCTATACGATAGACTGCCGTGTGTGTGTGTATCTTGGCAGACGCAAGGAGAGGATTGGATTTTTTTTTTCCCGACTGTTAAGCAACAGGGCACGACCTCGGCCCTGCTCTCCTTATGCAACTGAAGTCCAGAAGTGTGTCAGGCTCTTGTTATTAGATAACACAGGATAGGGTCGAGTTGCAAGGGGAAATGGGTGGCATGTTGTTCTCTTGGATTTTTCTGGACCTTTGAAGGACACAGATAACATTCCGTGGTCCGGCATTGATGTTTATGTAATATACACGCATTTTATCTGGACAGAGAAGCAAAGAGACGGCCTGTGAAATTATTTTTCTGATTTCTTTTGAACACATTTTGATGGCAATTGAACATTTGCATAACATGGATTAGCAATCATGTCATCTGTCTTTCTCATATCTCTCCAGCTGTATAGGAAGGCAGTGCTCCAGATGTCTCAAACCCTGAATCGTAAGCTCACAACGTTGGGTCAGTATGAAGAAGCTCTGGCCAAAATCAACTCTTCTGTGACCGATAGACTTACAGTTCTGAAAGCCAAGCCACAGTCCATCCAAAGGGACATTTTGTCTATCTGCAATGACCCTTTCTCTCTGGCTCAACAGCTTACACACATCGAACTGGTGAGTGGACGAACCATCCTCCGTTTCTCATCCGACTTTGTCTTTACATCCAAATGGGATTTGGATGAATTTATTCACACAGGCCTACTGTAGTGGTAACTTTATTTTACTTTTATTCCAGGAAAGACTGAGCTACATCGGACCAGAGGAGTTTGTTCAGGCTTTTGTCCAAAAAGATCGATTGGATAACGAAAAGGTAAAAATTGCAGTCCGTTTTTTGCTATGAAATACGCCAAGAATAAATCACCAGTGGATATAAATGTCCTACTGATAATACACTCTAATATAATATTTATTACACCCATATTTTAATAATATAATATACAATTCATACCATCTTATATTAATATAACAAATACACATTTTTATCTTAACCTCTGGGGTTGACCCAGCATCACCTTTTCACACAGCATTTATCCTCATCCCCACGTATAATCACAGCCGTTTATACACAGATTCTCACGTTCTACGCAGCATGCCTTTGTGACCAATGCTTAGCAACCTCTTCTTTTATTTTTTTTTTTACAATATCACACAAAAAGTTTTCCAGCATTGCCTGGCTGGAGAATGCACATTGTTGTGTCACTGCTAGGCAACAGCCCGGGTCAAAGGGGGTTTTGGCGCGATTTTCATTCAAATATAATGGTCTCCTTAGAGGGTCCTTGTGCACAATCATGGTCCTCAGATGGAGGATGGTGCATTGTGTCGCTGTGCAGTCAGACCACAGGAATTCCAAGAATGAGGTGGTTCAGTCGCCCAAGCTTTTAGACATGCACGCATTCATTTGTTGTCAGTTGTCTGCTGTCTTTTTTTAAAACAGAATCGTCACCTATTCATTTTTTTCTACTGATCAAAACATGTTGTTTTTTGCAGAGATGCTTCAGTGACCGCAAAAAAGCAAGCAACCTGGAGGCCTACGTGGAGTGGTTCAACAGGCTCAGCTACCTGGTGGCGACGGAGATTTGCATGGTAGTCATCCATCATTTCTGTTCCATATATGTCTGCACGTGCATTGCAGTTGTCGACAGGTTTCAAATTTCTTTCCACTAGCAAAACACCCAATTGTGCAATAATTCCTACCTACGTAGATCCAGATTTAGGATATTTGGTGCACCGATACCGGTTTTGGACATCGACCTCGATACCACATTTTCTAAAGTACTCAGGCTTGTTAAAAGTCTGCCAATACCGGAAGTGAGAAATGTCTATGTTTGAGCGGCATATAAAGGGTTAATCACAGGTGCGTGAGAAAGCCTCGACACCTCTGCAGTAACGAGAGGCAGCTCTTGTCGTTCGCTACAAAGCTTCGAACTGCAACGAACTCTTGCAAGAGAGAGAAACATGTTGTTCGTTTATTCAAATATTGTGCACTAAATAGCAAATATGTTTATTAATGCCCCTTGTGATGTCCAAGTTGAGTTTTGGCAACTCAACTTTTGAGTTGCACTGTAAGTTTAAATTGTATTGGTAAATTTAAATCATATTTTTCGGTATTGTAAAGTATTCGGTATCGATACTAAAATGCAAGTGAAATGCAAATCCAAAAAAGTGGTATCAGTGCATCCCTAGTATTATGTTTTTGTAGTCATAAACCGTATTCCAAAAACAACAAAATTAAAAAAAAAAATGTTTTTAATAACTTGTTTATTTGTCTCTATCGTTCAGCCTGTAAAGAAGAAACATCGAGCCAGAGTCATTGAGTTCTTCATCGACGTGGCGCGAGAATGCTTCAACATCGGCAACTTCAACTCTCTCATGGCCATCATAAGTGAGTTCTCCTGTCCTTCACAACACTTTTTACATTTCAAATGGTTACAAGTAACATATAAGATGAAAAACATGGGCCGTCAAATTCTTTCTAATATTACTTTATTATAAGCCTAATAATAATCCCAATGAAATAAAAGGCTGAGCACCTCTCTGCCAATCCACTCAGGCCTGAAGGCCTCGGGCTTTATGAGTGGAAGAACAAGCAGCTGTTCAGCCTGTGAGAGTGTGAGCTGGAGCGAGGCAGCAGCATCCCTCAGGCAGATGGTCAGTGCTGACCGAGGGAGCCATTCGTTGAGGGGGGGAAGGGGCGAAAAGAGAAGGAAGGAAGGGAGGGAGTGAAACCAGCTGTCCTTTCCTTGGTCATTCCCTTGAGAACATCCCACAGGCCAAAGCTCTTACACAAGCTCCTGTCCCTGGAGATGAGGTGATGATATTGAATTTATTGGAATAGAACAAACAAGTCATGGGAAAGGTTGATGGCTTTTGTTTACTCGTGTTGGTAGTCGGCGTCTGTTGTACGACACGAATGAAGAGTCAGCAGGCTGCTTGGAAGATCCTTTTTGAATAAGACACCTGTTTGTACAGTCCAATTCTTTATATTCCTATTGCTGTCAATGTTCAGTTTGGAACACTTTCTATTTAGGGAACCACCATCTTGTGTTATAACGACCAGGCCTCGTCTTTGTTGAACTTGCATGTGCAGCTAGCCCTGTACTTTTCTCCACTTTAAATCAACGTGATTATGTTTCCAAATGAATGGCTTGCGATAAAACATCCACCATAATATTTGTACCGGGAACTGAATAAAGACATGATGTCATCAGTGCCGATGAATCGGATTGGCTGTGAGTTTTGCCTGAGCACTGTGACCTCATAATTGCTGACCGCCAGGACCATTGTGACCTTTGCACAATAAGCTCACCTTATTATCAGAGGGAAATGATCCTCGCCATGACGCCATTGTTTGTAGGCCTCACTGCTTAACTGCTGTGAGAGAATCTGCACCTCCAGCAGGAAGCTGGATGCTGCGATTGCTGACCCGTCTTGTTTCTTGTTGGTTTTTTTTCCAGCTGGGATGAACATGAGTCCGGTGTCACGACTAAAGAAAACTTGGGCCAAAGTCAAAACGGCCAAATTTGATATTCTTGAGGTATGTATTTCAACGAAATGTCATTTACAGTACGGAGGGACTAAATAAATTAAACTAATAATTTGTAATCTAATTATTGGTGTTACTGTATAGCTAGTTGCGTTTAAAACTTCTTCTGAAAGCAGATGTACAATAATAATATTGGGATGCACAGCATGACTGGTTGAAAAGGTGGAGAAACTTGCAACAAGCCAAGTCTCTTTTCCATGTTATTTTTAACAGACCGTCGACAGATAAACCAGTAGAAATTCCGAAGCAAGAATTAGACCATTTGCAGAACGTGTTTCTGTGAAAAACCACGAGAGTTTGCAAAATAAAGCCATACGTGATACCTTAGTTTTCCATGTGCAGTAAAGGGCGTCTCTACTGTCGGAGCGTTTGTGTTTGTTTATAATGCTTCGCTCCAGTGGGTGGCTGAACCAAAATGTGGGCAGCATGGATCGGAATAATTTATGGTGATCGCAATGTTCATATGTTAAGTGGCTCTGCCCGACTCTTCTCATGACTCATGCATGCACGTGTTGAAAAATGCATGTCAATCTTTACCTGGTTTGGCCTCCACTGGGCTAGAGATGTTACAAGCTCACCAATTGTCACTTGGTGTGTGTTTATAGAAAAATAATTGATTGATGGATATAGATATAGATAAAGAATATTTAGGCACGTTCAGAAGAGCTGGAGACCTTAGTCTTTTTCTGAAGCTAGTTAATATAAGAACTTTAAAAGGACAATTTAAGCACGATGACTTGCTCACCCCAGTAAATAGAAGCAGTTTAATTTATTACATTTTCAATTTTTCCAGATTATAAGGTGCACCATTAATAAATGTATATTTATTTACACATGTAAGACACATTTTTCCTGACTTTTGAACAATTTTAAATGTTTTTTTTTTTTACGTTATTTGCGCCTTTTTGCGGTCAGAAAATATGGTAAATGAATATGGAGTTTTACGTTTATTTTTGTAGGATAATAATTATTATTTAATTAATTATTAATTAATTAATGGCTTCCTAATCGTTTCTCATGTAGAAAAAAGTATACAAGCGATAAAGTTAATGAAGTATAAAAGCATAATAAAGTTCAATTTAACTTCCACGTTACTTTTCTTAAATGGCACACGTAAATGCATCTCGATTTCCCCAAAAAATAAAAATAACACAGTTGAGGTAGACAAACACCATTACATAACAGAAAAAATGTTGTATAGTAAAAGTAGATTTGGACACTAGAAAAAATAGAAGTCTCCTTTTTAAATGCCAGACTAAAGTTTAAGCTAAAGTTATCCACAGACACAGCTTGTCGAAGACTTGTTCTTGTTCAAGAGTCTAAATGATTGTGTCGTCACTCTTCAGTCGTTGAACTTAACATCACCTCGCTGTGCCGACACTAGAAACGCTTGTGCAAAAAACGTCTCCTGTCCTCTTCAAGTTTTAAGGATGTTTTCGTCTGTCTCCAGCACCAGATGGATCCCTCCAGCAACTTCTACAACTACCGGACGGCGCTCCGAGGAGCCACACAAAGATCCATCACGGCTCACAGCAGCAGAGAGAAGGTACCGTGTCCTTCAGCTCGATTAGTGCCAACATCAGAAAAACAATTCTGGAGATAAAATCCGATTAATTACGTAAAAGATCCTAGTGATTAAACATGAAAGTGCAAACATTTACTGTCTGCGAAACCAGTGGCGTCTGATTCCAACTGCTATCGAGTCCATCTCCAGCCTTTGTTTCTGCACAGATGTGACGCAGGGTGTAGCTGTTTCATAGAGCGTTACATAACAACACTGTGCTGTTTAGGCTGGATGTTTTCAGGACAAGATGCCAAGTGGGACATTCTGTTTCTTTTGCTAATGTGCTCCATCCCGTTTCTAAAAACGCCGGCCTGTTGACAAAATGTTCCGAGACCCCCATCTGTGAAAACGTCTTTTATATTTAGCTAAAAATCAATGCTCAAATGCTGGTTCTGTGTTGTTGTGCGGGACAGAATGTTCCAGAACCACTGTGGAATGTCCATAGTTCACTGCTGGGGTGGAATCATTATGGCCGTGTCACTTGTTTTTTTTTCCGTCCAACTTTTTAATCTGTTAGTCGGTCTCTGATTCACACGTCTAGCGAGACATGAGCTTCATCACTTACTGTGTTTCAGCACAGGACGTTCAGCATAAACCGGTTAAAATAGTTTATGGATTTTATGGCTTCATTAACTCATCAAATGCCTGTGCTCTGTCACGTTCAGTTTAGTTTCATAAAGGGATTTTTATACCATGTTTTTTGTCCGAGTTGATTGACACTGTTTTTGCTCCTTTGGTTACTGTAATGTCCAGACTATGAGGTACACTTAAAATCCAAAATTATGTTTTTAAAATGACCGTGAACCTTATTATTGAGGAAACAGTGCGTTTACACAATATGTGGAAAAAAAACTGAAGTAGATGCTTTTTAATGATGGGCTTTACACTGCAAACAGATTACCGTCATTCTCAGACTACAGACTAATGTAGAAGATCCAGTTGTGCTCAGCCCCAAGCTTTTTTAAAAAGGTGTGCCATCATTCTTCACCACCGCCAAAATAAATCAGTCTTGTTTTTTTCTTTCCAGATTGTTATACCCTTCTTCAGCCTCTTGATAAAAGACATTTACTTCCTCAACGAAGGATGTGCGGACCGACTCCCGAATGGACACATCAATTTTGAGGTAAACTCACAGAGAAGCTGTGAAGACCATGGCACCATAAACATCCAGATTGGGTTCACTTCTCTAGAATTGACAATGACGCGCAAATGTGGTGTAACAAAAGTTTGCGTCACTGTGTTAGAAAAAAAAACATTTGTTCAAAAACAATTCCGGATTGGCGATGAAACCACCAATATGACGAGAGCTTTGCATTTATGTAGAATTATTCTCACCAAATTACTGTTGAAAAAATAAAACAAGATCCCTGCGACCCTGAAAAGGACTAAGCGGCAGAAAATGGATGGAAATGAAAGTCATTTCTGTGTTGCAGAAATTCTCCGAACTGGGAAAGCAAGTGAAGGACTTCATGACCTGGAAGAAGCTGGAGTGTCCGTTTGAGAGAGACCGGAAGATTCTGCAGTATCTTCTGACCGCACCGGTTTTTAGCGAAGACGGTACGGAAGCCCACCCGCGACACCCATTAGCACGGCACTTCCTGTCCGAGCTGAAGTTCTGCCGGCTTGTTTTCCACTGACGCATTTTTCATAAACGTCACACGTCTGTTAGAAAAACAATTGCGCAATATAACGCAGACAAAAAGACAATTGTGTTTGTCGTGATTGAAATCAGGTTTGAAACTATGTCACAATTATGGAAACGCGCACACACACACATGCAGACACAACAAACCTGCTCTTGTTTTCATGTCTCACGTCAGCAATCTTTCAACAGCTTTGTATCTGGCGTCATATGAGAGTGAAGGACCAGAGAACAACATGGAGAAAGAGCGATGGAAGTCCCTCAGGTAGGATGTGGTTCATCAGGTGGCGCCGCTGACTGACTGGTGCCTTTTCNTTTTTTTTTTTTTTTTAGGAGCATTGAGTTCCATGGCTCTTTTCTCATGGCTGCTTCAATTCTGCAAAATCACAACAGGCAGACATTCAAACCGCTTAAATCTTACTGCAGATCTCACTTTTGGAGCGTTGCTACTCTCTGTTGACTTTGAGTTTGCTGCTGGCTGGCAAATTCCATTTGTTGAGGGAAGAGATAGAAACCAGCATTGTACTGGATTGCAGTACTGTATATTTTTATTAAATCTCAAGCATTATTTAAGTACGGATTTTTGCTGGTTTTTTCTATATNAGGCAGACATTCAAACCGCTTAAATCTTACTGCAGATCTCACTTTTGGAGCGTTGCTACTCTCTGTTGACTTTGAGTTTGCTGCTGGCTGGCAAATTCCATTTGTTGAGGGAAGAGATAGAAACCAGCATTGTACTGGATTGCAGTACTGTATATTTTTATTAAATCTCAAGCATTATTTAAGTACGGATTTTTGCTGGTTTTTTCTATATTGTGTTTGTATATTTTGTGTAAAGGAGATCTCAGTGATGTATTGTTTTAATCTTTAGGAGTGTTTGTGTGTGAAGTGTTACTGAATNGCTGGCAAATTCCATTTGTTGAGGGAAGAGATAGAAACCAGCATTGTACTGGATTGCAGTACTGTATATTTTTATTAAATCTCAAGCATTATTTAAGTACGGATTTTTGCTGGTTTTTTCTATATTGTGTTTGTATATTTTGTGTAAAGGAGATCTCAGTGATGTATTGTTTTAATCTTTAGGAGTGTTTGTGTGTGAAGTGTTACTGAATGCACTGGGTGCTTTAGTGTGAAAAGATGTCAAATTCCTTTTTTTTTTTNGCATTATTTAAGTACGGATTTTTGCTGTTTTTTTCTATATTGTGTTTGTATATTTTGTGTAAAGGAGATCTCAGTGATGTATTGTTTTAATCTTTAGGAGTGTTTGTGTGTGAAGTGTTACTGAATGCACTGGGTGCTTTAGTGTGAAAAGATGTCAAATTCCTTTTTTTTTTTGTTGATTTATGACGCTGCCTGTTTACAGTTGAAGGATTGAGTAATACTATTTTTAATGTCGCTTTGTACACAACTACAGACATCTTTACTGATGGACAGTCCACTGTGTTTTTCCCGAAGTGCTGTTGGCTTCTTTCTCTCTTTCTCAGTTTGTTTTCGTCCGCCCTCTTGTGGTGGAATCGGATATTACACATGCTTAAATCCTCGACTTTTTGTGGAGAACTGAAAAGTTTCATAATTCTTATATATTAATTTTATTGTTGTTGTTATTATGACTATTTTTGGTATTTTGCTTTATTTATTTATTTTATATGTTGTNTTTTCCCTCTATTTTTTTTATAATGTTTGTAAAACTTTGTATGTGTAAAAAAACACTAACATTTGAAGGTACAATCACACAAAGTTACACATATTATAAAGGTATTAATGTAAAAGAACAAATATGTTTTCTATGTAAATATGGGTTTTTCCACTGTATGGATATTGTGTTTTGACTGTTTGGGCAGAAATAGATCCCAGTAGTGAAATGGACTAAAGGAAAATGTAGAGAAAATAAAGTGTGTTTATGAACATTGTTNAAAAAACACTAACATTTGAAGGTACAATCACACAAAGTTACACATATTATAAAGGTATTAATGTAAAAGAACAAATATGTTTTCTATGTAAATATGGGTTTTTCCACTGTATGGATATTGTGTTTTGACTGTTTGGGCAGAAATAGATCCCAGTAGTGAAATGGACTAAAGGAAAATGTAGAGAAAATAAAGTGTGTTTATGAACATTGTTTGTAACAGTTAATATTGTTTTTTGTAATTCCTAACTGACCTGAACAATTTGAGAAGTGTTTTTAGATGTTAATTTTGTGTTAAAATTGTGTGGTTGAGTTACAAAATTACAAGTTTAAGTAAAAAAAAAAATGTAAGTTCAAAATCTCATTGAGGTACTAGTTGACCATTTTGCACGAAGATTAGAATAATCAGAAAAGTGCATTAACTAAAAGCTGTGTGATCGCATGAATTTCTTCATGCATTTAAATGTATTTGTCTCCATCTAGTGGTAGTTTAAAGAAGCAAGCTGTATTAAAACACCAACTCTCTTTAAAATATATCGTATGAATTTACATAAATATAATAAAATAATAACATAACCATTGGTTTTTTATATTTAATATCGAAGCGTCAATCATTTAATAATTTGACTGAGATCAGATGCCATTCAGAAAATAGTATTCAGAAATTGATCAATAGATATAGACAGTAAAAGTGTTACGTAACAACTGTCAGTTGAGAAATTGAGTTGCAGTTGTGTGTGTGTGTGTGTGTGTGTGTGTGTGTGTGTGTGCGCGCGCGAGTCCCCCGACTGCGGAAATGATGCGTTCAAATAATGATGAATAATTTAGTAATTATAAATCTAAATTCAGAGATAAGAAAGAAAAGACACAGGTTTATGAAGAACATTATCACGGACGCTAACGGAACTAAACGTGTAGTTTATTAAGAAGTGACACGCATGCAGTTCCCCGCTGCGCGCGCGTGTGTGTGTGTGTCCGCGCGCACACGCGTGACACGCTCTTTGTGGACCGCTGGCACAAACACAACACGTCCGTTTAACGCTTTCTTCATGTTACCTGACTACAACGGTGAGTTCTTTTTCACGACGGTCGGGTTTTAACGGCTTTCGGGAAACTTCATCCATCTCGGGGTCGTGGGGTTGGTTGTGTTTCAGTGAGGAAGAGCAGGTGTATTTGTTTCGCTTACTCTTAACTCTGCTCATGGTTTCTGTTTGTATTCATTTGTAAGACAAATTGTTAAGAAAATGTGGTTTATGATTAACGAGTCTTATTGCAGATTATAGTTGAGATGGGGTAAAGAAAAATGACGAATAAATCATTTATTGGACAAAATAAAATTCTGTGATGTTTATGTAAACGACTTTCCAAATATTAATTTTAAAAGTCCAA
>SOMO01000174.1:11562-21982 GCA_028128575.1 Paedocypris carbunculus
GTTATGTTACAATTGCTGTAATTTACCAGCGATGTTTTTTCATCTTTATAATTCTTAAAACAATATCATGTGGAAAATGCATCATTAAATTAGCAGTAACATGCGCTTTGCTCTTTACTATTTAACTGCTTGTTTATTTGATCTTGTTCTCACTTGTGTACATATATTTAAAATGTTTCAGTATTTGTAAAACGGGTTTATTACGGTTCAGGAAGTTCATCGGAACCCGGAACTCCCGTTGGTAGAGGCTGATTGATTGGATAATGCAAATGTTAAAATCCACGCTGAACGATCTGATTGGCTCACTGACAGGTCGCGTTGTTCACACGCAAGTACAAATGATGTGAAGGACATTACGAGCACAAACAAAGCTAGTGACATATGAGCTGGATGAAATGTGTAGTGTAAAAACTACTGTTTAAAAGCTTTATGTGGAGCTTTCGGAAGTAGAATAAACAAGAACGTTTAAAGAGTTTAGTTTCACTTTCTTTTTCAAATTATACTGCCAAACGAAAGACACGATTATGTACCACATGCAGAATCGATATGTTTCTGTTTCACCAGGCTGGTTTGGAAAGATGTGGACACTGTTTGCTGCTCTGCTGATTTTGTGTGTCGCTGCTGTGGATGGAGATTCGAAAGCCGTAACAACAACACTGACGACTAAATGGCCATCCANTAAAAGCTTTATGTGGAGCTTTCGGAAGTAGAATAAACAAGAACGTTTAAAGAGTTTTGTTTCACTTTCTTTTTCAAATTATACTGCCAAACGAAAAGACACGATCATGTACCACATGCAGAATCGATATGTTTCTGTTTCACCAGGCTGGTTTGGAAAGATGTGGACACTGTTTGCTGCTCTGCTGATTTTGTGTGTCGCTGCTGTGGATGGAGATTCGAAAGCCGTAACAACAACACTGACGACTAAATGGCCATCCACACCTCTGCTGCTGGAGGCCAGGTCAGACACACACACTTCTGACAATGCAGATACAGATNGTACCACATGCAGAATCGATATGTTTCTGTTTCACCAGGCTGGTTTGGAAAGATGTGGACACTGTTTGCTGCTCTGCTGATTTTGTGTGTCGCTGCTGTGGATGGAGATTCGAAAGCCGTAACAACAACACTGACGACTAAATGGCCATCCACACCTCTGCTGCTGGAGGCCAGGTCAGACACACACACTTCTGACAATGCAGATACAGATTAATGCAATCTGATGATAACTATAAATTTTGTTACAGTGAATTTCTTGCTGAAGAGAGTCAAGACAAGTTTTGGGATTTTGTGAAAGCCAGTGGAAATTTTGAGAAGGATCATGATGGTAATATTTCATCCAAATTTCTCGTGCATATTGTAATTGTTCTGAGAGGATCTGTCCTATGTTTTTAGTCTGATCTGAATCTAATTCCTTACCCAGATGCACAATGATCACGCACACACTTGACTTTTCCATTAAATTCCCATTAAATTGCATACTATGGTGTTTAATTTAACTTCTAAACAACGTGTTAAGTTAAGTTGAGCAATGCTTTTGCTGTAGCATCGGATTACTATCTATGTATTACTATCTACTATTACTACTATGACTATGGATAAATCCGTTTTAGCTTCAATATATATATTTTCCACATTTAACTTGCATTACCTCCACACTGCAGATATTTTAGATAATGCGGCCCCATGTGTCAAAATGTGTTAAAAATGGAATAAAACTGTTCTACTGAGTAATTGCAGATATTTTAAAATCAAGTGTAATGCACCTGATCCTGAAACCATCTCTAGAACATGTTTTTTTGAGTCAACTCCACCATGTATTTTCATAACTTTAAGCGTTGGTTTGACGATGTGTGATTTATTTCAGGCACAGACTTGTCCTACTACGAACTGATCCTGAAAAGGGCCAGTGCATTACTAAACCCAGTCCTGCTGAATTTACTCAAGTTCTCCTTATCGCTAAGGACCTACTCGTCCACTGTACAGTCCTTTCAGCAGGTCAGTGGCATCTAGACTGTTACTGCACAGCATGTAACACAGATTTGTAAAATGTGACTAAGTTAATGTTGTGTGTGTAGATTGCTTCTAATGAGCCTCCTCCAGATGGATGTAAAGCTTTTTTCAACATACACGGACAGTTGTCCTGTGACACAGAAAGATTCAATGTCCTGCTTGATACAGCTTTCGAAAGGTGAGTAAAGCAAACAAACCGTATTTTCCATATCACATGACAACTTTTTTTACCCCAAACTGTCATCTTTGCATTAACGATTCAATGGTTAATTTCTATGGGTGCTTTCACANTAAACAAATTAAGGCTTGGGCGTTATGGTTGTTTTTTCTGTAGCTTTTTCAGACTTGGGGAATGTCCAGTATGTGCTGTTGCTGTGCAGCTTCTATTTATCTGGCAGCCACTCACATTGCATAAGTCACAAAGTTCGCTATTAATATGAATGTTCTCTTGATATTGTCTTTCAGGCCCAAGCCATACCTGTTCAAAGGTGATCACAAATTCTCTTCGTCCAATCCCGACGCCCCTGTGGTGATTCTTTATGCTGAGATTGGCTCTAAGGAATTCTCCAGATTTCATCAGTTAATGCTCGCCAAAGCCAACAAAGGCCAGATAACTTACGTGTTGCGCCATTATATTCAGGTATAATTATGCATGAAATTATGCTTTATGCTAGATTCTGCATCTAAACACAGTCTACAAATATTACACCTTTTAGAACCCCAGCCAGAGTAAAGTGCATCTCTCTGGGTATGGAGTGGAGCTTGCCATCAAAAACCAAGAGTACAAGGCCAAAGACGACACTCAGGTTCAAGGTATGGCATTAGCAACTCATGCAGTGAATAAAGAGTTAAATAACTGGCATCTACTCTTTCCATCTATTACAGCCGGAGCTGATGCCAATGCCACTGTAATCGGTGAAAACGATGCTGTTGATGAAGTCCAAGGTTTTCTGTTTGGCAAACTAAAGTAAATGGAAAATTATTATCTAAATGTTTCTTTTTTTGGGAACCAACTATTTATGTATTATAACTTACTAATTGTACTAANGTGAATAAAGAGTTAAATAACTGGCATCTACTCTTTCCATCTATTACAGCCGGAGCTGATGCCAATGCCACTGTAATCGGTGAAAACGATGCTGTTGATGAAGTCCAAGGTTTTCTGTTTGGCAAACTAAAGTAAATGGAAAATTATTATCTAAATGTTTCTTTTTTTGGGAACCAACTATTTATGTATTATAACTTACTAATTGTACTAACTTTTTATATTATTATTTTTTTTTTTCACAGAACCATTTATCCCGAGCTGAAAGAGCAGCTAAAGGAGCTCCGGAAACATCTGATAGAAAGCACCAATGACATGGCTCCGCTTAAAGTCTGGCAGATGCAAGGTTGGTTCGTTTTAGACCAGTGATTTAAACCAAATTATTGGATAAAGCCATCAGCAGTAAATAATAAACCACTGTATTTTTCATAGTCACGGTGGTTCTAATCGCGTTCTTGTCAGAGCATGAGAGACATGCCATGGCTGTAGGTCTAATCTGATGTAAAGCCATATTAATTTTGACTTTGGGAGTATTCAAGTACCCCAAGATTCATTCTGGTGTAATATGAACTGACTGTGTCTCTACGTTGGTAATTATCTGAGCTTCTGTCGGCCCTGTGTGGCTGTCAAACATAACGCCTTCAGACTCTGAGCTCATTACTGCTCTATCAAGGTAGAATCATAAGAGACTATTCACTTCCAGCAAAACCTCTGCGCAAATACACTTTGAGTTGAACAGGCCGTTCCCAATGGTGCTGAACTGTTGCTATAACACATCTAGTTTTCAATTATGAAAACACAATATACATGGAGCCTTGAGAGACATGGTCTGGTTGCTCTGAGATCGGAACGTCAGGTTTGGAATAACACGGCAACTGTTTGATGCGCTTCTGTCTCTTTCCCCTAAAGACCTTAGCTTTCAGACCGCCGCTCGTATCCTGGCAGCCCCCTCTGGAGACGCTCTGGATGTCATGAGGGATTTGAGCCAGAATTTCCCCACCAAAGCCAGGTGATCATTTACCTCTGTGTTGGGAACCTTTCTTGTGTTCTTAAATCAGATATGCAAAAGCATATGCAAACATTGTGGTTTTAACCTTTATGTGGTGTTAGTATTTTTGTGACTCGGCTAGTGTTTATGGGTCTGCTGGACCCGCTAGGTTTTTGTTTTTTAAAACAATAAAACTATTTCCGTTAAAATACTTAACAGATGGTCACTTCATCCCAATTACTAGTCATATACAGATATTAATATGTGTCCTTTTCCTATTTAAAATGACATTTAAGTAACACTATCTTTGTTCACATCAGCCTGTGAAAAAGGAAAAAAAAAAAACTTCCCATGGAATTGTTTGGTGACATAAAACTGTTTTATTATAACTACTTTGTGCCTATTCATTCATCTTTAGTTTAGATGCTAGAATTCTATTTTTGCTCAGAACTCAGCCCAAGAAATTGCAGTGTTGAAGTTTTTTTTTTTTTTAAATAATAAAATGACTAGTAAACTTTTCTGATGAAAATATGATGCTTTTCTTGGCCCAGACAGCAGGCACAGCTGGGGCTTTTGGCAAATGCTCTGTTAATAGGCCTTCTCCTCTAAAATGCAATCTTTTTAGATCCTCGACATGATTGAGTTCAAGTCTCAGTCATGTAGCGGCCAACGCATTTAACTGCAGTTCTGAGTCACTGGATCCAAAAGAGATTTATTTCCTTTTTAAAAGGCTATCAGTCGAATCTCTGTATCAGCGTCATTTCAGTGGAGCAGCGTTTGTATCCGTTTTTCTTTGGAGTGACAAATGATTTCACATATTTTACTTATTTTGCATTAAAATGTGTTTTGCATTCATGTTTGTTATGTCAAATGTATGTTACAGTCGTGAAATGATAAGCTTTACGACTTTATTGTTTCTTTTGTCAGGTCTTTAACAAAGACAGTGGTCAATTCAGAGATCCGTAAGGAGATTGAGGAAAATCAAAAGGTAAAAACATGATTTACGCCCGGTAGGCTTAACGCTTGTACTTGCAATGCCATTTTTCATTTGCTAGACTGAGATAATTGACCTGAGTAAAAGGCGAAGTCACGTCTTGGTTTAAGCTGCATAATTCAACAAGAAAAATCTAATTGTGAATGCTCGTCTTGCACAGAAAAGAAGAGCGATCAGTTGCAAACAGCTGTTCTGCTTGTGTAAAGTTAATGGAATGAGAATCGTTTCTCTACGTCTGTCTGTTTTATCATTTTCTGGTTTACTGGAAACCAATAAATGCCTTTTGTTCCACAAAAAGGCACAAATATGAAAGTGCAACAGCTAGTGTGTGATATATGTGCTGGTCTTTATTGTTTAGTCATTTCCTGTCTGTGATTAAAGCTGTTTCATGCTTCCTGTAATGAGGAAGCGTTATGGCTCTCCTCATTTCTCACTGTAATTACACGCTGAAACCTGACGTAGTGACTCTTCAAGCTTCTGTAATGAGCTTCCAAAGTCTAACGCCTGTGCTCTTTAGTAAATAACAACCAAAAGTGCAGCAGATAAAGAGAAATTTATAGACTGAAACTGTCCTGATGCTCTGAAAAGTCACATTCATTTTTTTTTTTTTTTTTTATATTGCAAAATTAGATGTTGCAAATTGTTGGATAAGTTTTGTTTTTAGCATCTATTCTTTAACTGTTTGACTTAAATGTCTGTTCTCCAAAAGATTATGTAGTTGTATATTTTGTGCTAAAATGCTTCAATATATACATTAGCACAATGAGAATTTGAGATTTGTGATGAACTTAAACCCGTTTTCTGGATGAAATGCACATCACATTTACTTTTTTGGTCTTTGTGACAGTAACTGTGAAAAGCGCCTTACAAATGCACTGAACTTGAACTTGAACCTCAAGGAAGTCCTGTCAGCTTTTAAAACGGTTTCTGACTTTAGATTAAAGAATATTCAAATAATTCTAGTGAAATTGCTGTTAAGCCACATGTTATAAACGCAGACTGGACATGAACGTCATTGGTACATTCCAGTGATTACTATGAATCATCGTGAACACCGTATTAATAGAATCATCACACTCTGAATTGTTATAGTAGTAATTATGCCACTCAAAAGCTAATTCATGCTGTGTTTCTTGTAGTATTTTAAGGGAACGTTAGGTCTCCAGCCTGGAGATTCAGCTCTATTTATTAATGGACTCCATATTGACCTGGACGCCCAGGACATATTTAGGTATGAAACCGGATCTGAATGTGTTTGCCATGTTTTATCAGCTCACCAAAATATTGGCCCGTTTGCAGTGTTTTCGACACATTGAGGAATGAAGCAAGAGTCATGGAGGGTTTGCGCAGTTTGCACGTGGACTCTCCCTACATCCATGACATCCTCAAGCTCAGCGTACAGCCCTCCGATTCTGACTACGCCGTTGACATTCGCAACCCTGCGGTCCACGTAAGCCACATTTTGCTGGTTTTGTATCAGATATCTGGAGAAAAAGAGCTGTGTGCAGTTTGTTTTCTTTTTGTTCAGTGGATTAATAACCTGGAGACGGATGGCCGATATGGGTCGTGGCCCTCTAATGTGCAGGAGCTGTTGCGGCCGACCTTTCCAGGGGTCATTCGGCAGATACGGAAGAACTTCCACAACTTGGTCAGTGATGCCCTGAACCGCCATTTTCTTCTCGCTGCAAGCACTCGTGTCAAATTCTCGCTGCTTGTTTTGACAGGTAATGATTTTGGACCCTACGCATGAGAACACTGCTGAACTGGTCAGCGTGGCTGAGATGTTCTACAGCAACAACATTCCACTCAGGTCTGAAAATGAACCTGGCACAAAAACTGTTATTTCAAATGGAGCCAGAGCTTTATTGATTTTGATAAAAATGCAGGTTTAATTTTAACAACAGTCAGTACTGATGCTCACTCAACCATTCCACTTCTCAGCCTTGGAAGAAACAATTCCATACACATGCGCTCAATACAAATATTCAAAACTACCANTTATAGCGTCACACTTTTTTTTGGATTTGATCCTAAATTGTAGAAAAAGAAACTGTTCAAAGATGTTATATAGATCTATGCACTGATGATATATCCTGAAAATAATATGTGTGTGCAGGATAGGAATTGTGTTTGTGGTGAATGATTCGGAGGATGTTGATGGGATGCAGGATGCTGGAGTGGCTCTACTTCGGGCTTTCAACTACATCGCCGATGACGTGGACAACCAGATGGCGTTTGATGCTATCGTATCAGTAAGCTTACGTCACTGTAGTGAGCTGTCAATTAAATAAAGCTGTCTAGCTAATGTAAATTATATAAACCGCTATTGTGAGTCATGCTTGATGTAGGTTCCCTGTATAGTTTTGATCTTTTAATTGAATTTAAACAGGCCTTTGTTCTTAACGCCTTGTGTTTTTCAGATGTTAAACCGAGTTCCCACTGGAGGCAAGTTGAAGGTGGAGCATGTCGTGGGGGTTTTGGAAAAACGGTACCCATACATGGAGATCAGCAGCATCCTGGGCTCTGACTCTGCCTATGACAACAATAGAAAAGTGAGCACATTNTGTTTGTGGTGAATGATTCGGAGGATGTTGATGGGATGCAGGATGCTGGAGTGGCTCTACTTCGGGCTTTCAACTACATCGCCGATGACGTGGACAACCAGATGGCGTTTGATGCTATCGTATCAGTAAGCTTACGTCACTGTAGTGAGCTGTCAATTAAATAAAGCTGTCTAGCTAATGTAAATTATATAAACCGCTATTGTGAGTCATGCTTGATGTAGGTTCCCTGTATAGTTTTGATCTTTTAATTGAATTTAAACAGGCCTTTGTTCTTAACGCCTTGTGTTTTTCAGATGTTAAACCGAGTTCCCACTGGAGGCAAGTTGAAGGTGGAGCATGTCGTGGGGGTTTTGGAAAAACGGTACCCATACATGGAGATCAGCAGCATCCTGGGCTCTGACTCTGCCTATGACAACAATAGAAAAGTGAGCACATTTTATTTTCATTACTTTCAAAGAATTTTTTTTTTTTTTTTACATTTTTACACTATTTTTAAAAATAAATGAACAATTTCTATCTCTTTGTCGGACAATAAATGTCATAAAGTTTGCTCATTTGGAACATTAGTACCTCGGCATTAGCTAACTGACTTTGGTTGCTAACTGAACTATTCCTAAAACAATGTATATTGTTCAATGTTTTGTTGTTTTTGTTCACATTTTTATTATTTTACGTACAATTTATATATGTATACATTTAAGTTATGTGCTTTTTTATTTAGTTTTTATACTTTTTTTACTTGATAAATCCAGTGACTACTAGCATTAATAACGTGTAAAATAGGTCCAAGAAATATTTGAAACTCTGTGCTAGAGAAAAAGAGGCGTCAGTTTCTCAGCTCTTTAAATGAAAAGATAATTTTCATTGAATTACATTAAAATGACATGATAGTTAGGAGCTATTTCAGTGCACAAACTGTTGCACAGAAAGGAGGCTTATGTCGAGTTAAAAAAATGACTCAAGTGTGACACATTTTGTGTCGAGTCATAACCTCCAGGAGTTCATCCCAACAGATGGTTGTTTTCTGTCTTGTGTTCAATGCTTTTCACCGACTGGTTAACGAACAAGTCATGAAATTAGTCATAATCAATCAAAAAATAAAGTTGTAGGTCTGAATTCAGGACTGGTAGTTCTACGCGTGAAGGGCCTGAACATGAGCATGACACTGACTTCGATTTACTACCTGAGCACCATAACTTAAGGCCACTGTACAAGCCGTGTGCGTGTCCGTGTGTGCATGCACTTCTGTTTTGTATGGGTTGAATCCAGATCAGTGTAAATTTCTCCACTTTGGGGCAGTTGAGGGTTTACAAACCTCATTAACGTTGTATCTTTTGTTTCCACAGGAGGGAAAAGCCTACTATGATCAGACTGGTGTTGGTCCACTTCCTGTAGTGCTGTATAATGGGATGCCATTACAACGGGAGCAGTTAGACCCAGATGAATTAGAGACCGTCATTATGCACAAGATATTGGAAACCACCAGTGTTTTTCAACGCGCCGTCTACCTGGTGAGATTTGCTGACTTTTGTGTTGTTCAAATTACCCCATATCGAGTTTTGTAGTTTTGCAGTTTTTCGTAGTTTATTTTTTGGCCAATTTTTTATACGTGCATTTGTGTTTTTTTTTTATTTTTATTTTTTTATTGAAACAAATAAAACAGGTCAGTTAGCCAGGGGCTTCACAGTTTATTTATTTTTTTATTAAAGTAAAAACCGGTATTATGTTGTCTTAGCATGTTAATTTTGCAATATTGTAAAAATTACTTGATTTCTATATATTTAGCGTGTCGAACTCTGACAATTTAGTAAACAGATGTGTGCAGTCAAGCATAGAAACATATTGCGAATTATCGATATTTATTATTTTATTATTTTTTTTGTTTGTTTTTCTGTTGTGTTGCTTTATTGATGTAGCCACAACTGGAATCCGTCTTTTGTTGAACCAATGTTGTAAAAAAAAAACTGCAGCAGGGGGACAGCGAGAAAATCCCCATCTTTAACATTTGAGCTAATTGGCATTTAAATATATTTATGTATGGTATCAATTCATTAAAAAATGTTGCAATTGCATCAAAAAATGAATCAATGCTTAATTTATTTTCTGCTGTTAAATTGAGAAATTGTGATATGGGTATTGACAAAATATTGGAAAATACTGTATTGGGAGATTCATTGTCATGAGATTTATACCCCATAAATACATTACATCCATTACAGGAATTAGTTTTATTTAGAATGTTTAGGAGCGCCTACTATATTTACTTTCACATACTGTAATTTTCTAAGAACCGTGGTTGAACTTTGTTCTTCGTTTTCAGGGTGAGCTGAACAGTGATCACGACATGGTGGACTTCATCATGAATCAACCCAATGTGGTTCCTAGAATCAATTCCAGAATCCTCAGCACCAGCAGAAATTATCTGGATCTCTCTGCCACGAGTGAGTTCCCGTCCGATTTATATGACAATCATCTCAGAAAATGTGCTAGATTTACACAAGTCTCCCAGGCTCTCGGGAATGAATGCAGCTTCATTGTGAATTCTCTGCTAAATGTCTTGTTTGTACTTGAAAGCTCATTTATTTACAATGGCGTATAAACGCAAGAGAGCGCGGCAGTGGTATTCATAAACCGCTTTGTTTTCACAAAGAATGTGCATTTTGATGGTGTTGGAATGGCATATTTGCTGCCTTTCATGAAGCTGGGAAAGAGACTCATTCAATCTAAAGTCAAATGGCTTTCACTGTTCGAAAACAATCAGATTGACTAGGATTCGATTATCAGAGTGAATGCACCTCTCACTTAGGGGGTGGGGG
>SOMO01000174.1:33526-49158 GCA_028128575.1 Paedocypris carbunculus
CAACTCTACTGATTGCGTCACATGGATGCTGGAACTATTTTCTCTTGACTAATCCCTTCGCTGTTGTCTTTCCTGCAGTCATGATGGCACAGACTCTCCGGCAGAAGCTGAGGATTTAATCGTGGTCCTCAACAACTTCAAGAGCAAGATCATTAAAGTGAAAGTAAGTAATGCGTGTGTGAGGCAGACGTCGGTCGCGCACCAGATCTTTAGTCTCTTTGGAAAGGGAAAAGATGAATGTCTCTGCTGCTGTAGACAAGAGCTTGTGGGTAATTCCTTCTATTTCCACTCGCTGGCTTCCTGGTGCGCTCGCTAGTTTTTGACAGCCTGTCATGTCATCCATTGTGTGGGCGATTTCCCTGTATTGCTTCTTGAGGGGCTGCGGGAAAGTTAATAATGTGGACTGTACGTGGGTGTATGTCACACACACACACACACACACACACACACACACACACACACTCTATCTCTACAGCTTTAGTATTGAAGAATATCTGCGGTTTCTCAATTGATAAATTAAATTCTGGTGTTTCGATGTTTCCTATTGAGATTCTTAANAAGATGAGCGAGGAGCTTCTAAGCGACGTCCCGACTGAGAACGACTCTGGGTTCTGGACGTCTCTCACCAGGTACTACACAAAATAAATCTTTCTTCTTCGATAGTCTTCTTGTGCTTCAGTTTTTTCAAGTCAGGAGCTTTTGCTTTCATTTTTAGGGGATTTACTGGTGGGTCAAAGACCGAAGAGCCCAAACAGGACAAGGACGACATCATCAACATTTTCTCTGTGGCGTCTGGTCACCTGTATGAAAGGTTCCTCAGGTACGTAAATGTCAGTATTTAAAGGTCAGGAATCTTTATTTGGGCCCACACTTAGCAGAATAAAGATCAGACATGTTCTTATTTCATGAGTCATTTGGAAACTCGTGCGGAAAACCGTCTTCTGTTTTTCCTGACCAACGAACAACCTTCAAGAAAATGTGGGAATTGTTGCTGCTTTGACATGAAATAATACCAAATCCCCCCGTGCATCTCCATAAGTGATGTGGCATGACATTCTCTTCTTCTAATTCCTCATATTAAGGAAATGCAATCGCTTTTGGTGACCCGCGTCTCAGTGGTCACGTTCTGGCATTTCCCTTTATTCAAACCTACATGTCTTTTTAATGGGGCTTTGAAATAGCAGCGCTGGCGTGGTTGAGAAGGTCATCGGCATAACTCTTCTCCTGCACATCGTCTCAGGCAGCTGTGTTTCCTCCGCAGGATAATGATGCTGTCTGTGCTCAAACACACCAAGACGCCTGTCAAGTTCTGGTTCCTCAAGAACTACCTGTCTCCAACGTTTAAGGTGCTTCTCAGAATCCAGCGATACTTCTGAAGAAACGGGTCTAATTTAAACCAACCTTGAATCCAGCGCAATTGGTTTTCTTGTCTTTTTGGTGAATTTGTGTGTGTGTGTGTGTGTGTGTGTGTCTTTTGCAGGAGTTTATTCCATACATGGCAGAGAAATACGGCTTCCAGTATGAGCTGGTGCAGTATAAATGGCCACGTTGGCTGCATCAGCAGACCGAGAAGCAACGGATCATCTGGGGATATAAGATCTTGTTTCTTGACGTGCTCNAGCATGTGCATCAATGTGCAAGATTGACATTTCTCCCCAAATTGAGTTTATTATTAAAAAGATTCTTTTCGAGATCCATTCAATGGTAATTATTGTTTTTCTGTCCTCGTGTAGATAGTGCGAACTGACCTCAAAGAGCTGCGTGACTTTGACCTGGAGGGGGCGCCGTATGGTTACACCCCCTTCTGTGAGAGCCGGACAGAGATGGACGGATATCGCTTCTGGAAGTCTGGCTACTGGGCAAGTCACCTGGCGGGGCGTAAATATCACATCAGGTATTGGGGTCACTCATCTTGCTTTCCTCATCATCTCCGCTTCGAGGCTTCACGTTTGTTCTGTGTTTGCTCTTCAGCGCCTTGTACGTAGTTGATCTAAAGAAGTTCAGGAAGATTGCGGCTGGAGACCGACTGAGAGGACAATACCAGGGTCTGAGTCAGGACCCCAACAGCCTGTCTAACCTCGACCAGGTCTGGCTCCAACAGGATGAACTTTAGATTAAGTCATGTCAGCAGGACTTCCTCATCTTTTCACCTTTAATCCTGGCGAAAAAGGATTCAGAAATTTCTTTGAAATTTATATTCTTCAAATGCTTAAGTCTTGTTGGTTAAAACTTACTAAAAATCTTCACAAACTGACATTTTGTTTATGTTTATTCCATCTTTACGAACAGGATTTGCCCAACAACATGATCCACCAAGTTCCGATCAAGTCTCTTCCTCAGGAGTGGCTGTGGTGTGAGACCTGGTGTGACAACTCTTCTAAAAAGAAAGCCAAAACGATAGATCTGGTAAGTGTTTGGACTTCAGACGGGCCTCGACTCCCAATGAGCCTGAAATGTTGTGGGTAATTGTAAAATTGCCCCTGTTCGTTTAGTGCAACAACCCACAGACAAAAGAGCCGAAGCTGCAGGCGGCTGTGCGAATCGTGGCTGAGTGGAGCGATTATGACCAGGAGATAAAGAGAATCTACAACACTTTTCTGGAGGAGAAAGAAAGTGCTGCAATAGACGACCACCGGCGGACGGACACACAGAGAGGTGAGTCATGAGACGCTGAGGANTTGTAAAATTGCCCCTGTTCGTTTAGTGCAACAACCCACAGACAAAAGAGCCGAAGCTGCAGGCGGCTGTGCGAATCGTGGCTGAGTGGAGCGATTATGACCAGGAGATAAAAAGAATCTACAACACTTTTCTGGAGGAGAAAGAAAGTGCTGCAATAGACGACCACCGGCGGACGGACACACAGAGAGGTGAGTCATGAGACACTGAGGATGGACATCACTGATGGACCTAATGGAGGAAATGTTTTNTCTCATTCGTCTGTTTTTTTTTTTCTCTCCATCTCTTTTTTTTTCTCACTCTCAACCTGTCTTCACTCTTCTCTTTCTCAGATGGCGAGGAGCATACAGAACTTTGAGCTGATGCCGTCGTCCTGAAGAAGAGGGGACTCTGTTCAAAGAGTTGTTTTTTCTTCACCTTCATTAAACCAAGCCTATCCTCCAGGAATGGGTAGACATTCGTACTATACTTGACTTGAAAAATAATGATAATTGTTTTGTTTGTTTATTTGTTTGTTCTTGTTTTTGAATGGTTATATGTCAGGACATGTGGGGTATGTAAAGCAGGGACTTTTTTAATACTCTCTGGAGAAGCTACTCAGTCTGTGATTGGCTGATCTAGTAAACAAAAAGATGGATTCAACATGTGCATTTTTAATAGAAGAAAATTAGGAGTTTGTGTAAAAAATTTGANTTCATTAAACCAAGCCTATCCTCCAGGAATGGGTAGACATTCGTACTATACTTGACTTGAAAAATAATGATAATTGTTTTGTCTGTTTATTTGTTTGTTCTTGTTTTTGAATGGTTATATGTCAGGACATGTGGGGTATGTAAAGCAGGGACTTTTTTAATACTCTCTGGAGAAGCTACTCAGTCTGTGATTGGCTGATCTAGTAAACAAAAAGATGGATTCAACATGTGCATTTTTAATAGAAGAAAATTAGGAGTTTGTGTAAAAAATTTGATGAACACTGAAACAAAGGCACAATTATGAAATGCGTGTAAAACAGTGACATTAACTAAAATTAGTACTGCATTTCAAACCATTTACCTTTTTTTGTAATCATCAACTACAATTGATGTGTAATACTCACATTTGCATTGGGGGTTTGTTCAGTTTTTCTTTGTCCGAACCATAAAATCAAAGTCATATTGTCATTTTGCTATGAAATATGGATTCTCCTCAATCAAACGTCCAGACGTCTTGTGTGATGTTTTTATATGCTTCTCTTTCCTAAAAAACGATGTCTGGATGATCTTGTCTTTTTTTTTCATTGTGGATTTTCAAATCTGGCCCAATGACCACGCAGGGCTTTGCAGGATGTGTTGTTGATATGTATGTGCAGATGGTTTCATTTCAGAATTATTGGAAATATTACTAGGAAATTGCCACTGAATTCCAACGCCTGTATACTGTATGTCAACAGGAAGTGGAGGCTGGTGTTGTGCCTTGTGCTTTGCTTTATTGTACAGGTNTTTTTTTTCATTGTGGATTTTCAAATCTGGCCCAATGACCACGCAGGGCTTTGCAGGATGTGTTGTTGATATGTATGTGCAGATGGTTTCATTTCAGAATTATTGGAAATATTACTAGGAAATTGCCACTGAATTCCAACGCCTGTATACTGTATGTCAACAGGAAGTGGAGGCTGGTGTTGTGCCTTGTGCTTTGCTTTATTGTACAGGTACAGGACGGTGTCTGCTTGCTGTTCTTTGAATACTCAATGTTTGAGGGTTTAGTCAGTGCAAAGATTGGGAAATTTGGAGTTACTGTAAGATGAATGGTAGAATGGAAATATTTTTAATAAAATGTATATGAAATAGAACATTTATATATGATGTGGGTTGGTGTTTTATTTAATTGTTTTTTGGTAAGACAATAAAAAAACAAGGACGAAAATTAAAACTGGTACAATACAGATGCAATTCTCTTCTGTACCACGTGGTGGCAGCACAATTGCATGTATAAAGTATTTTACAATAATGCCTCGGTAATAAATGTATCTTATGTATTTGAAATGAAGGTGAGCATGATATGGAGCATTCTAGAAAATGCATAAAAACAAAATCAATTGAAATCCACCTTATTTCGAGGTGTTTGTGTGAAAACTTTCCAGGCATCGGCTCTGACAGACAAGAGAAAAGAGAGTTCACTTTTCCATTTAGAAAGACGAGTGAAGAAAATGGTTTGTCAATATCACTTGAGCGGCGGAGCAGAGAGCCAGCGAGGAGATCATTTACATGTAGATGATAGTTTTAGCCTGGATCCATTCTGCTCATCTCTTTCGTTCTGTCTCTCTTCTCTCGTCTCACTTTTTCACAAGCACATACACACAAACTTTTGTTTTCTGCTCTTCTCCTTCAAACAGTCTCTCTCTCTCTCTCTCACACACACACACCCTCTCTCTGGTTTTCTCTTTCTCACTTCTTTCTTTTCTCTGTTTCTCTCCCTCAGACACTTACGCTTTCTCTCCCTCACACACTCTTACACTTTCTTGGTTTCACATACACTCTTTGTTTCACTACCTATGAGACACACACAAAGTTCTCCCTCACATACACACACACACACACCTGCTGTCTCTCTTCACATCTTCACCGTTACCATGACAACACTCATGCATCATCTTCTTTCCTCTACATTACACTCGGTCTGCTCCGCTTCGGCCACTTTTTTTCTCCCCGGACCGTTTTAGCGAGGACAAATTTGCATGTAGATGAGTTTGTGCTGTGGGTTTCTTCCTTTCTGTGGCTTCCCATGGTTTTATCTCACCTGTCTTTCTTGCCTCCTTTGTGTCTTTTAATTTGTTGGGTTGGGGTTTACCTCCATTCCAGCCTCGGCCCTCGCGGCAAACACCAGGGATGGAGCTGGCCAGAGTCTGTCCGTCCTGTTGCTATGGCTCTAAAGTGTGTGCGTCCAGATGGCAGCGGTCAAGCGTTTGTTCTCTGTGGGCGCGGTTAACCGACTCTGACACGATGCCCACACCTGTGAAACTGTGGCTTCTGCATCTCTACGGCTTTTGATCTCATATAGCAAGAGAGAAGTTTAACATTATTTAACCAGTTTGCACTGTGTTTTATTAACACAGGAGCAGTGGGCAGTCTTAAGCAGTGATGCCAGCTGTTTGGGACACTTGTGACCTTTTTAGTTCACCTAACCACTAGGCCGCAACTTCCCTATAAACTATTTGCAACGTTGAATCACACAGGGACGTAACATAATAAAAAAAAAGTCAATTGCACCTTTCTTTGTATTTTCTTTGTTATATTAGTATAATCATTTTTTCCCCCCAGGATTTGTTCTTTGTAGTCATGTTTACAAATGTGTAAAACATGTAGACAGGATTTAAGCAAGACTACCACACAAGAATATTGAATAAGTTCAGCAGTGACTGCATGCATATTTTTTTCTTGAATGAACGGCAATATAATGTTGTATTGGACCAACCCATTGAAATATGAATGATGATCCCAAATCCTGCATCCGCTATGTGTTCCGTGAAATCCTTTGTCCATAATCAATTCACTCCCAACTAAAACAAATTACGCTCTTCAACTCCTGGTCGCTACAATTACACGAGCGTTATAACGTTTATACAAGACAACCGTCATAACGCGTCCATTTCTCTCTTTTACACAACTTATCACAAGCGCGCCATTTGTTGCATCACGTGATTGGTTGGTTTGACAAATTCGTCAAACAGATATGCTTTAGATTTTGTAAAATTATTAAAGGTCGCTGGGTTTGAAGCTTTAGAAAAGTACTTTGACGACTCCAACTTGTGTTTTACCATTTGTTCTCCGATGTTCGTTCTGGTGTTTTAGCGGTAGCTTGGTTTCAACAAGTAAAGCATTGACGTGAGTCTGAATGCTGCAGTACCACCTGTAGCCACGGGGCGGCACTCTTACTCTACACACCCGCAGCTAACTCACTCTTCCACAGGCCTGAGCGGTTCATATTTCCTTGTCCTCTCCCATGTCTTAATGATTCTAATATATGAATTAAGGTTTTAGAGATAGACGTGTGACAAAGCACTGCGTTTTGTAGACGTGCATTTGCAGGCAATTTTCACACACCACACACACCACAGATTTACCATTTTGTTATTTCATTAAACTACTGCGCCATGATCGAATTCTGTAATTCACCAGCTGCATTTAAAACGCCTATCACTGGGAAGTAAAAGGCATCATGCTAACCAGCCAAACCTGGCATGGTTCACACTCGGCTAATGGTGCGTGTGTCAGCCAGTGAATATATGTGCTCACAGTTGATTACGCAGGCCTTATAGTCAATGAGCTTTCAGTTGATTAGCAGAGACTAATAGAGTTTGGTGGCAGAATTCCCATTACGATCATCATGAAGCATTTGCCATCGGAAGTTAGAACACCACATGTTGACGGATGACTTTAGGGTCTCACTGCTGATTAACCTGGTGTGTGAGACCTTCTTCAGATCTGGATCGCACTGATAAACCCTGTCGAGCCCTGACAAGATGATTTGGCGTGATGATTTATGCAAAAATCTTCTTCTCCTGGCTGTGTTGTTGGGAACTGCGGCTATAATCCGTCCATTTGTCCAATTGTACGGGTTATTTTTGTCCTCTGCTTCAGTCTCTACCTGAATACTACACATGTCACTTCCTCTAGAAATTCACAGCATTTTTTTGTGGAAAAAATACACTGATCTTGTGTTCATTTCTACAAATTTGGTTCTATTTAGCTATTTTTATATGCTGGATATTGCATGTACTGTACGGTAGAGGTACAATATCTACACATGACACGTATCACACAAAGTTTGTTTTATCATTTCAAGAATTTTAAAATGCAAATCTTGAATGACCATCAACAACATTTTTCCATTAATTCATTTTTTGTCTACTATTTATTTTCTATCTTACACAAAATAAAGATTGTAAACCGAAGAAGCGATTTTCTGTAAAAGCAAATTGTATCTGCAAATTATATGTTATTTGGCAGAAAACCAGCATTTTGAGCAGATGACTTCAGACTCGGCCATCTGAAACCATTTTAAGTCTAAGATTAAGATTTCGGTTACTTCCTGGAGACAATCTTCAACACAGTCGCCTGCGGTCGTCCTTCTATCGCTTCCTCGCTGGGTTTGATGGAGATGCTGCTTCCGCTGAAATGATAGTTCTAGCTGTAGACCCACTATTGTGATTTAACACTTTATTACACCGCTTACAAAACAATCAACCCCCTCAAGTGTGTTTTTTAAAGTTCTGTCCAATGGCGGTTGATGTGGATTTCAAATATTGAAATAAAAGACAATTTTGGTAGTTAATTATCAGTGCATGTTTGTATTTTTCTGGTATTTAATTGTGTTTGAATAAAATTGCAGAATCGCAAACAAATTAGGCATTTGCACAGTTTTGCAATTAAATGAAGCATTGCAGAAACTCTTTATCTCGCAGGCTTATGTTATCAACATGTTTTAATAAAGTGCATATACATTTGAAGTTTATACAAATTATTGTATCATCATGTATGTTGTTTAACTGTCAAAATAAATTACAAAAAATTAGCTTGAATATGTACAAAATGATTAAGAAAGCCACTGAGAAACACACACACACACACACACACACACACACACACATTCTGCTTCATCTTATTTAATTATACATTATCATGAACTGTATATTTCTACTGTAATCTATGTTAGTAGTGTCTATGTGTGTTTACACATTTGTACTGTATATTCCTCAGTGAAAGATAAAGATAGATTATGTAAGATTAACATTATTACACGTTTTAAATGTTTGTACTTTGTTGTCACTCACACACACATCTGGATCTGCATCTGGACACATCTGTCTTTGTTACTCATTTGTCGCAGACTTGTGTTATCAACATGTTTTAATAAAGTGCATATACATTTGAGGTTCTTACAAGTTTTTGTATCATGACAAAAAAATAGCTCAATTGTAAAAAACGATTGAGAAACACACACGCACACACACACACACAAACTTACCAAAGCCAGAAATTGACTTTGGCCAAAACCGGATTTTAATTCTGAGTGTTTACACTGATTAGATTGTTGGATAACGTGTGAGCCACTTTTATTAAATGACTGTTGCTGTTGTGTTCACAGGATTACAAAAAAATAATCGATGGCGTGGTGGGGTTCCTCAGCATGACGGTTTTTGTCAATCTCATCTAGGGTACACGAAAACCACCGCAAAGTCTGATTTAACTGAGAAGAAGAAATCTGATTAGCATTGATTGACATCCTCAAAGAAAGTGGTGACCGTCAATTAACAGCAGGTACCGAGGTTGCGGCGTGGGATGCGTTTTGCAACCCTGCGCCCAGCGGGTGATTGGCAGCGCTGCATCTGCCCGACCTTCAGCAGGTGTTGAGAGAATAAAGACACACACACACACACACACACTCCTGCCTGTAGCAGAGTCAATACTGATAACTGGGCTCTGAGCTGGTGTTTGCACGCCTTGCCTGCCCTTGATCCCCTCCGTCCTCCCCAGTGTGAGGGTCCCGTCCTTCTCCCTCTCAGAAGAGCCGGGCTCTAACGGCTCCATCCTGTCTTGTTGGCACAACAGTTGTTTTAGCGCCTACGTGAAGCATGTTGATCTCATTTCATGTATTATTTACTGCTTAATCTGTATTGCTGTTTGTAACGTGTGTTTTTATATGTGTTTTGGAAATATTGTGCTTGTAAAAATATTTAAAACATGTTAAAACTTTGCACGGCTTTTTCTTAATCTAAATAAATATGCACCACTCATCAATCGACTGAGATCACGGGGAGATGGAGCAAATCCCAGTAAATGTGCGACTGAAGGCAGGACACACCCTGGATTGTTGGCCAACCAATCACAGAGCGGGACACACATTAACACCTGTGGACAACTTTCTCCTAAACTGTCTCCTAAACGCATGTTTTTGGATCTTGGAAGGAAACTGGAGACCCAGAGGAAACCCACACAATCACGGAGAGTTGTCAAATCACAATTTCCTTTACTTTGATTAGCACTGATAGCGTTTTGCAGATTGTGGTCAGTGTAGAACCTACCTTCCCAGGATTCAAACTTGTCCAGCTCCTTACGACTAGGCAACTGCCAAATCATTCTAATTTCAACACTAGTTGATTCATAAATGTTTGTTTAAATGAATTGGAAAATATATAACCTGTATATTCTAAATACAATAAATTGCAACTATCTACTATCTACATATTTACACGTGCGCTTTGAGACAGTTAAAACTGTGAAAAGCGCCCTACAAATACTCATTATTATTATTATTATTATTATTATTATTATTGTTTAATTCTAGTAGTAATCTGGCAGTTTAGTCAAATAGCAGGGCATCAAACTAGTGTAATGATTTGTCCACTGACACATTACGTTAATATTTATTCTGTACATCAAAATGTAAAATCCATGTAAATAAATCAGATTGTCACTATTCAGTTCTATTCAAAGTTACGTAATCTTAGAAGTCATCATTAAAATATTTAGGATCTAAACAAATATCAACTCCACAAACAGTGTTCAACACTTGGAGTTATCACAGGAAGGTCAGCATGGCATTCTGCTTTGTTGATTGTGTAACCAATAATTTTGTTAGTAGACAAGTGGAGTGTCTAGAATTGTTGTCTGAAACTTGCATAACACAACTTGACCTTCTCGCAGATGTTTTCTCAGGTTCGGTTTTGAATTGAGCTTTCAATTTAAAATAAAATGCTAAGAGACCAAAATGTTCAACCTTATTCTGATGCTTAATCTATGCAAACACGTCACATCACAATCACATCATAAACATGTTAAAAAAATCTTAGATATGCTATAACATAATATTTCCCATAATAATGCCTAATAATAACTAACATGTGTAACTGTGTGTCGTACAGTACTCAGCAAAACTAATCATGTGGCCTTGTTGTGTAATTGTTAATTGCCTGTAGATGATTGGGTAAGTCTACTGGTCTACTGGTTGGGGGACTTGATTGGAGAGTGTCATGTGTTCAGGAATGGGATCACTGAGTTCAGCTGTGGTTCTTGAGGTAACTGGTATCTCTTTAATTGCTCCAGAACTGGCTCTTGGTTGTCCGGACGCAATGTAAGTCTGAGTAAAGATTTAACTATGAGGGGAAAAATATTTGATTGGAATTTATAAGTGAGACAAACAATTTGCAGTTTCAACGGTCAGCACATTGGCACAATGTGATTTCAGAAACAATGACTTGGTCGAGGCTCAAGTTCAAAGCCCAGTTGTCTTTCTGGTTGGAGTCTGCAAGCTCTCTCAGTGCTTGCATGAATATTCCTCGGGTCTCCGGTTTCCTCAAGTGCACGGAATTTGAAATTTGGACAATTGCCTGTTGGTGTGAGTTTGTAAATGTGCCCATCTGTGTAGTGTCTCGCAAACTCAAGTGGAACCAAGGACTTCATTTCCCACAATCCTTGACAGTCAATGTGACTCTGATCAACAGCTGCCAACAACTGCCAGCTATTAGCAATCAGCCATTAACTACTTACTTATTATTTAATATGTTTTATATTAGTTTCACAAAGCCTCATTCCTTGTTTTCCAATCTTTGCCCGTATTTCAGTCTCTGTCTCAGCCCATCCTGGTTCAGACCTTCTGCCTGTATTTTGACAACGCCTTTTGCCTTAGAACAAACTTCACAGTAAACACTCACCATTTCCAAACTGCAGAGTCTCACCCTGATCTAATGCCATGCATTTTGGTCCGGGTGGTTGGCCAATCCAGGCTGTGTCCCACCTTCAAGCCCAAAGTTGATGGAATTGGCTTCTGAAACCCGTGACCCAGAAATGAAAAGTGTTTCAGATAATGGATGGATGAATGGATGAAAGAGGCTGTTTCATCCCTCTCTGTAACTTCATAAAGAGATTCACTCCTCTGAAGAGATGCAGGTTAACAGGTGTGTTGAGAGAAAAGGTTAAGGCTGGCAGGACATGAAAAGAAAGATGAAATAAGTCTGATGATGTGAAGGCAGACAGAAGAGAATGGTTGAGGGGACATGCCTTTCCCCAGCCCCCTCAGAAGGAAAATTAAATCATGTGACTTGTATATCGGTGAATCAGTACCAACGTCCTTTTTCACAGGATTTACTTTCAGCCCATTTTCTCTAATGCTTTTTAGAGGCGTTCTAGACTTTAGACTCCTGTGTCTTGTATAAATACTTAATGTACTCGTGCCGTTTTATAAATAGCAACACAGAATTGCTTTGATTGGTATGTTGAAGCTTGGAGAACATTTGTCGGCTGCCAAGCTCTGCTATGGCCCTTTATTCCCACTTTCAGGGGCTTTATTTTGTAAGCTTTATGTGTTTCTGTAACATCACTAAACCTGCTTAAAATCCTCCAGCCATATTTGAGCTACAAAGCTGAGCTTCTCCATCCCGTCTCTCAGATCATCCAGACATCAGTCTCCCGCTTCTCAAAAAGAGGCCGCCTTCTTCCACAAATGTACTCCATGCTTTAATGTTGGCTCCTATAGAGGCTTTGAACAAAAATCACCTTAAATCATCAGGTGGGGCTCAAGTCAGCTTCAGTAGCCGAGATGGAGACGAATATGGAGGCTGTGAAAAGAAAGACGATCCGTCTAGTGTAAGACCTTTTAGTAATTTTGCTCTCACTTCTTTCCCAATGCAACATGAAGAGTTAACACAACCATATTTGGTAAGATGGTTCAACCCAATGGTTCAACTGCCATTCAACCAATGTTTTTTGGACTGCAGAAACATTAACCAAACCTGTTATAAGAACTAACATTCTGTCCTTCCCAAAGCAAAGAATGGTTTTGAAATGGAAATGAGCGTATGAATCATTCGTCACGGCTCTTGTCAAGGTGGAGATGCCTTTTAGTGAATCATTGGCACTTTAAAGTTGCTTTTATGCATTAGAAAAGGATTTACGACTGTATGTGTGCAAACGTTGGCCAGTCCAACCGAGTTGAATGTGATCAGCCTAATAGAATTATTGACACCCCACCGTATGGCTAAACTCTTTTAAGCATCCATCAATCTATCCATCACTAGCCTTTAAAAAGGGATTTGGACAACCCAATGCATTTCATTAAGACTTGAAATTACCCTTGAAAACACGGAGATAAATAAAGTCTGCGGTGAAAGCAAATGCAAAGCAGACACTTTGAAGGCAAGAGGAGAAGCTTAAATCATCTCAAGTGCTGATTAAAAAAGTCGAAGGAATGTCTATTAGGTAAAACTAAATTGAACTGTAATTAGAGAAGTGTTTCTAGTTGTTCCGGTCCTTTGTTTATCATGCTAGGAGATGTTCAAAAGCACCAACCAGCTCTACTTGATGTTAGCGTATGTCAATACGCAGAATCAGACAGTCGATGAGGCCTGACTCAAGCCAAACGCCATCACGGCACAACAAACAAAGAGAACAAACTTTCTGCTTTTAGACTCTTCCGTGAGAAAAATCACAGGATAAGTTCCTTAAGACTTTGAAGTTTAAAGAATTGATGCAAAGCCCTGCGGATGTAATAAACGGCAGACGACGGGAATCCAATGCATGGCGTTGCTGTTTGTAGGAGCTTGTAAAGGAAACATATTATCTGAGCAGATGCAGAAATCCCGTGGGCTCTTGTCAAACTTTAGAAGCTTCCAGTCGTCTCTCAGCGCTGTAAAGAAAAGCATCTGTCTGTTTCTCCTCCCAGAGGTAAGAAGAAGCGATATTCTCCAACACACCGTCAGGTGGTAAACAAACACAGATTTCAGCTTAAACACCAGACATTGGTTGGAATCACAACATCAGATCAATTTTCTATTATTGGCTGTGTGACTGGAATTAAAGGTGTAATGAAAGATCTCATTGAGGTTCTGACGGATTTGCGATTCATTGTAATTTGATTTGTGGGGGGTCTTCATAAACACAGGGGGAAAAAAGCCCTTGTAAATCTGATGATTTGTCTCAGTGTGTGATTCTGTAATTATAGAAACTGTAAATAATTAGAAAACAATACATAATTCATTGACTCGGATTCATTAGTGAGAATCACGGTATGAATGTTTAATAAGGGAGTTCAACTCATTTGTAAGGTGGGGAGAAGTTTGACAAGATTGGGTTTGCTGAATCTTGAAAGAGGGAGAATTGGATCTTTTCAGGACCACTATGCAGATGAGCCGAGCCCTTATTTAACCACAGATAAACAAATTGGGAGTTCACAAGAGCCCTGCTATGTTTGGAGATGGAACTTTATTATTTATTTACAGGGGAAGCTGAGAGTTTAATTCATGCGCACTTGGAAAACAAGTTAAGCACCAAAATATTGCAAATCCACGAGGGTGTCATGAACTTTAGTCTTGGTTGTTTTTCTTCTGATTTGTTGCTGTTTTTTTGTTCTTTCAAAACTGTATTTTAAATCTCATTTCATCTCAAATAAGAAAAGTTGTTTTCAAACACAACAACTAAGCAGAATGTACATTTTAATAAAATATATTAATTAGAATGTTTGTGTGCTGGCATAAAGGTCATTGTGGTGCCACAGATGATGATTTCCTACTAAAATGGGGCCCTTTTGAGGGTCAAGATGGGATTTTAGGGCTGAAGTTATAATTGAGTGCAGGTTAGATTGCTGGTTTGGGTAACCAAACTGGTAACCAAACTTCTAACATAATTGCTGGTTTGGGTAACTCAACTCAACCCAACCCAACCACATTTTTAGTTTGCTTATTCTTTTTGCTTGGACATTTGCTCTTGTACAATCAATCTTTATGAGTTTTGTGAAAAAGGAGTAGAAAAAACATGTTTGTCTCAAAATGTACTTATAATTATTATTATTAATGTTTATTTTCAAAAATATTATTTACTTTTCGTGTGTGTGTGTGTGTGTGTGTGTGTTCGTGTGTGTGTGTGTGTGTAAGACTCTTGAAAAGATAGTAAAATGCTAAATGAACATCTGTCTGCTAGTGTACATAACAGATGAGACACATTATTCCAGCCCATTTATTTAGAGAATCCATTTAATTGCAGAAATTGTCGGATGTTGGATAATGACACAGTTACCTTGGAAAATGCTAAAATTAGCATCAGGTCACTGCATGTACACTGATAAAAAATATAAAAAAAAAGGAGTCAACTGAAATAGATTATGTACATTTGAGAGACATCATTTGAGAACATCTGACTTGGTGAAGATAATTCGCTGAGATCATTCACTGAGACTGAGATCAATCCCTTGCTCTTTTGTTCATGTGCATGGCATCCAATGCCCGTATTAACATTCGAGCCAAAGCCCCCATTCGTGTTTGAGAGTCCATGGCTAAATGTACTGCTCAGCCACTCAGAGCGAGCTGTTAATTTTTCTCTCTCTTTAATGCCTCCAATTAGCTGTGAAGAAATCGAGAATGATTGCCCCCGTCTCTCTATCTTTTACCTTCAGATGGGAGAATCAGAGAGTGGAAGAATAGATATGACTCAAATGGCCGAGTGAGATCACATTTGGCTGGCAAATGACAGTCTGAACGTTTTCCCACACGATTAGGTGATGAGAGTGAGCCGAGAGTCCAGACGGGATGACAGATGCAGGTACCGGACACGATTCAAGATGACTTCAAGATGAACCAATTCTCTCGGTGACCTTCCACTTCATTGTCTGTTCAATGGTAATGAACACCAGCTTCAGACATTTTATATAATAGCGCTTTGCGTTGCTCTGGTTTGGCTACATCTGTAGTCAGACGGCAATCGATGTTTAGCTGTATTATGCTTCCAGTTGCAGGTAAGCATGCTGGGATTTCCTGGTGAGCCTATTGATTGGACCTAGATATTCATGAGTTACTTGCCGTTATGATATTGCTATGTAGTGTTACCTTTCAAGAATATTCTTTGGGCAAATGAATAATGATCATCTGCCTATGAATCTGTATTGGCTTTCAGACAAACATGGCTTATAAAGGATTCTGGGCATGCGGCTAA
>SOMO01000174.1:69437-82351 GCA_028128575.1 Paedocypris carbunculus
TTAATTAGACTGACCAAATTTGAGATTAGTGGCTGTTGAGTTGCTACAGTTGCGTGTTGTGTTTGAGGCACGTCCTCCTCATCCTCTGTCAGAGTCTTTGCTTGTGAGGTTAATTGCTACAGCTTAATTAAAATTAGAGATCATTTTTTACAGAAGCTGAATGGGTAGATGGATGTGGGTGTTGCACAACATTTATGCAAAGTACTACTCTGAATATTGTACTGTTTATTTTCAGGATGATGTGCTGAACATCTAAACAAAATACTATTTTTGTAACTTTCAAAGCAGATTTTGTGTGTGTGTGTTTTTTTTTTCTATGGATGTCAAAGGATGCTGAGTCGGTACTACAACAGTGCACACTGTAGTCTACTTCATTTTGTGGCATTGAAGAATGGTTGGCATTGCAACTTGGTGCAATCTGGTGCATGATTTTAACTACAAAAGAGGCGAATAATAAAAAGAAATCCAACTGGAACTGGAGTCACTAGAAATATGGGATTAAATAGCAATATAGGATTCCTTTAAATCTCTATTGAAAATAGGTTCACTGGTGGTTCACATGCAAATTAAAATATTTGCATAATGGCTGCTTCATTGTAATCTTCTGAGATTGGATCTGTGGCCAAAGGTAAATTAAATTCATCACTTGTGGAATGATTCTTAATACCAAGTGGGAAGAATCTGACAGCTGTAATATTTTCCAGCCAGTGCTTAGTATACGGCTGTCACACAAAGTGCCTTTTTCTCCACCACTTAAAATAGAACGTAATTGACCTGAAGTGATGGGGACCAAATGCTACACTTTACTTCTCATTTACTTGTTAAAAAATAGAAAAGATACAGCACTGATTTTGTGCTCAGTGACTGCTTAGGATCAGAATCATTGTTTTATTTTCACATGTGATAATTTTCAAAAAATGAAATTACAATACAATAAAATACAATGATTATAGACTATTGGATTACTAATTACATCACCAGAATCATTTTTATTTTGTATTGTTTTTTTTTTTATTATTATCTTTTTTTTTTTTTTTTTACATTTTTTTTTTATTTTACTCCCACCTCCCCCACCCCCCTTGTAAAAGCTGGGTGTTTTTAATCTGCGTATTTATAATTCATTCATTATTTTTACATAAATGTCTCACTAGTGAACAATTCTGCTCATTTTTAGATACAGGAACGTTTAGCCAACCACAGAAACAGGACACACCCTGGATTGGCAGCCAACCAATCACAGAGCAGAACACAGACACCACACACTCTCACTCACATCTATGGACTAATTTCCAAGACTTTATCACATATTGTCAGAATCACACTATCAGAAGACACTGGTGACCTGAAGGAAATCCTCGCAAGCAGACATTTCAGGCCAAAATGGTCTCACAGAATGTAATAATCACCTTAGTCCATTAACATCATTTATTCTTTTCACTAAATGCTTAAAGCAGAACTCCTACCTTTTAGGGAAACTTGTAAACAATTATATTGTGTCTCCACTTAATTAAAAGCATGTCCTTTATTGACCGTCCCTATCTAAGGTTGACTGACGGCCATTGTTTCTTTCCAACAGGGTGTGACAGACTTTATGGTCCAGCCGGGCCCTGTGAAAACTGTGTGGATCGTCCTTCATATCACAGTGACATCAGTCAATAAACCTCTGAGAAATTGAAGATTTCTTTTCCCCCCTCATCTCTGAGGACAAACTTTATATAGACTTTTCTGATTTCGGCTGCACAGCTGCTTTTCAGTGATTTAATAACTTGGTTTTCTCACATCGGTCTTTTTGTTGTTTTATCTTTCCACCNGTGTGTGTGTGTGTGTGTGTGTGTGTGTGTGTGTGTGTGTGTGTGTGCGTTCACCTCACTTTCAGGAATGTGTTAAATTCAGAGTACACATTTCAATATGGTTTCATGACAATAATTGCCAAATAAACCTTAAATATGCAATGTCTATTGTGAATCAAATATTTAGTTAAGTATTAAATGGCATTGACTCACCATTTCACACAGATTAATATTGTATTTCTTGTGTTGTAAATTTAGTAACTTTGTAAAAGCCATTTGCAACCCTTGCTCTCTGCACATTGTGTACATATTATACATTTTTCTCTGAATTATTTCTGAGCGTGTTACATGTCTGCACATGAGACTTGCATCATGCTGTCACTTGTGCTCAGACAGCGTGCGAGCAGGTGCTAGTCACAACAGTGTCCACTCAGATTAGAGCATTAAACATTGCTGTGATGGATTACATTTCATGGCCCATTTAGCCTTTGCAGTGTCGTCCAAAAACTGAAAAAAGCAAGATTTTTTTTGTAAATTACATCTGCTGAAGTAAAAAATGTAAAATAAATGAAATAAAAAAAGGAATGTGCGTGCACACACACACACACACACACACACGCACACCCACACACACACACACAAAGTAGCAATGGACTTTTCCCCAGAACCACTCCATCTCCAGCCATCGAGTTTAGAGATGTTCACAAGATGTATGAATATTAATGAGCATCAACATCAATGATAAAAAAAAAAAAAAACCCAAAAAACAAAACAAAGCAATCTCCTGTAGGGTAGCGTCTGTAAATTAGCAAACTTAATGAGCCAATGACAGCATGACGGATCTTTAGCATCTGGGCCGGGGTGACAGTGATTGATAGATGCTGGATGTCTGCAGGCTGATCTGATGGCTGATGTATGCCGTGCTCTGCGCTGATTACATAAATGCCATTACAGCTCCCCGATGGCAGCACTGGAGTGCCGTGAGAGCCAGTAGTGATGGAGGAGAGGACAGTGACCAGGCCGACACCGCTCTACCTCGTGCTAAGTGCCCCAGTCCACAGTGACTTGAGATTATTGTATCATTTTTAAAATGATTGTTTCAATATTTGATTATCCGCCTTCTCATTTCTATCATTTTTCATTGTCTTAACTGGAACAGCACAGCAGCACTCACATTAATGGCCTTCATATGGCATCAGCTGAAAAAAGTCGCTTTACTGACTTCACATGCACAATCGTTTTCAACTTGGAAGGGTTTTAATGAAGTTTGAAAGCTTTGCATCTATGCAGTCTGCATGTAGAAATTACATTAAACTGCTTGTTTTTGCGTACGCTCGGATTAAAAGAGTTTAAATAGAGTTACAAGTCTGGTTCTTTCTTGGGAAAAAGAATATAGAGATAAGTCTGTAAAGACATTTGGGCTGAAAAATAAAAGCTCTGTACTTCAATGGCTATAATATGCTATAACCGTCGGCCAAGTTGAAGCTGAGTTTGAGACCCCGTCAGGTCTTTCTGCTTAAGAGCTCCAGTTTCCCAGCGCGTCCTGGAAACCTGGAAATTGCAGCAATTTTAAAGAGTACATTTTCCATAGGAGTCAGTGCAATTGTGAAAGCGTAATTGTTAGTGGGTATCTTCGCCATGTTTGATCCAGAGATTCTGAGATTAGCTTCAGTTCCTTAGACCCAGAGGAAATTACACTTAATATCTTGGAATACAAACCGGCCTCGTCCAGATGCCTGATTGTTGTCTTTTGAGTCCATTTTGACCATATGCATTTACATTTTAGTAATATTGAAAAAACAATAAAAAAATATATAAAGGCACACAGCACAAAAAGTATTTCTAGCCAAATAATCGTTGAATCTTTAACTGTTTCATCTTCTGAGATGCTGTTTCACAAAGACAAACCCACGTCACTAAATGACTTTGCTTGCTTCATAAAAAATGTATCTCCGTTGCGAGGAGGAAAAATGCTAATAACTTTTGGTGGCCGAATTAGATTTGGGAGCGGAGGCAAGGAAGAAAGGAAATGCATGAAAGAATTTAGCTGTGCAACTCATAAATAGTTTACCAAGCTAGTGAAGATTCATCAAGTTGCATAACAGATAAATTATATTTTCTGGCTTTGCATTCTCACCCTCACACCGCCTTTTCCACCAGAGAAGTGAATTGAATAAAAGATGAGGAATGGAAATTGTGTCTTCGCCACGACACCAAGGCTAACTGCGGTTTATACCTGCAGACGCTCGTGAAATCCTGATGTCTATGATAGGCAACATTTGGAATGGGTGTCACAGATCCTATCTTCTTGCCATAAATAAGGAAATATTGACAGCAATACAAAATGCCTTCCATGTGCACATCCACGCTGTAGCGTATCCTCAACCTCCAGTTTAGCTGACATCTGTTAGTTCTGCAATAAAGTGCGAGCAGAAACCCACCACCTCAAGATTTATTGGATTTCTTTTAACATATCACAGGCCAGTGTTGATGAAATTATTTTGAGATTAAGCTCATGACTTGCGTGTACGAGGTGAGTTTAAAACGGCAAAAAAACAATTGGAAAAGTTTTGAGGAAAGTTTCTTATTATATTTTTGTAGCTTTTTAAATTAGTNTTGGAGACCACTGGAATTCTAATAAAGATCCACCGTCACAGTTTCCCAATTTCACAGTAGCAAATTTTTTGGCCCATGTGCCCAAAGCAGACCAGTTGTATTCTGAAGGCGCACATTTCTACAGAAATCCAGCTGGATGTGGAAAACAGGATTATTTCACTCGCCATTGGCCACAATTGTAGCATTGTGGTTTGCTGTGCTACTCGGAACCCCGGACCTTGGTCTGGTTTCCAAAGCCGTGGATAGTTCTGGCTTCCCATTCAGCAAACAAGGAACTGTATTCACCAGCACTGTCTTAATCAGTTACTAAGAAAAGAACTGGCAGGAGGCTGATGATTAAAATATTGTTTTTGAGCATTGCCTTCAAGAGCCAGGCTCCTTATTAAAAATTGATCCTCAAGCTGTGTCGTCTTGCGTTTCTGGCTTGCTGAAGAATTCATTACCTCTGCCACGCATCATGTTGTCTGCCTGGCGTTCTCCGTGTCACTGCATCCTTCCACATTCTCCCCCTTTTTAATTTATCAATTCTTAGATGCAAACAAACACATTTTCCAGGGGGAGGAAAGAGAGAAGAAGAAAAGGATGAGCAGGGAAGTTGAAAGGAAACGTGTCATTTCGGGTCTTCATAACGCATTTGATCTGTCACACACACACACANNNNCACACACACACACAACGACTGGACAATTAGGTCTGTCACTTACAGTGACAGTCACGTCAATCCCCCACAATGCACGTGACTGAGTCAGATTGAGCCACTGTGTGTGCGCGTGTATGTGTGTGTGTTTGTCGTTAATTATCTCAAAATAAACATCTGCTATGGATTATATCTTCATTCCTTTTTTTCTGAAGGTTTTAGTTTAGATTTTTGTGACTTTGATAGATACTTCTGTGTTTGAAGTGTCGTCTTATATATCTGTTATAGTTGCGATTAGACTGACAGAGCTTTTTATTTATCCACTGTGACATGAAGCAGTGGCTTATGCCCAATGGGAGTCCTCTGGTCTGGGAAAGCTGAGATGATTGCTTGTGTGTTGTTTAGTGATCAAAGAGAAGTCACTTTTAAATCATCTACTTGGCTGTAGATTACTCAGCGAGACAGAGTTCAGACACAGAACTGAACGTAATGCGCAGAAGACTAATGGTTAAACTCTGCAGAAGACTGGCCACCTCATGTAATGCAGTTAGTGTGATTAATAGATTTATAACTCTCTGCTGCATGAGACTTCGACTTCAGACCTAATTAGTTTTATCTGTAGTTTGAACTTGATGTTGCAATTAGAGTTTCTGTTTTGACAGAAGAACTAAACAGACTTGGAGCAAACTTCATTGCTCACAGTAGACCCAGATTTTTTTTCTTTGGTGTGTTTTTTGCAATAAACTGGTGATTTTTTTTTTCCCCAAGTTGTTACTTCAAGATCTTTTTCTAACAAATTTCTCACAAAGCGTTCATCACAAAGTCATGTATTGCTATAAACATACTAACGTAGTACTAATGTGTTAATTTTATCAGGAATTTACAATTTAACGTACCTCTAATTGAACTTCCTGACAGTCTAATTTACAAGTCCAGTTATTTTTAACTCTATGCATATTTCAATTTTTAATCTTTTCATCAGATGGGCGCTCTAATAGAGGGAGCGTTGTACTAGAGGGTGGAGGTATTGTTTTCAACATGTTGGTGACAATGTCATACAATGATGATTGCCTTTCATCGCCAGTTCACTTCAACGTCCCTTCCATTGTCAGTCCAACTGACAGACGTCTCATTCCTTGACAATTCAGGGAACCAGGGTTATGCAAATAACCAAGGTGTTCCCTTTCCTCGTCAGTTCACTTCTGAACTGTTGGACTGTTCAGTTGGACTGACGATGAAAGAGACGTCTTATCCCCTGACAATTCAGGGAATCGAGGTTACACAAGTTTGTCTCTCACTTTGTTGAATTTCACAAGCAGGAATCACATTGATTAGCAAACAGCACGTGCTTCAGCACATAATGGTGTTTAAAAGACAAAGCACTGCTTTAAGAAACAAACAGAATAAAAAAACACAACAAAAGCGCAAAAAACTGCCAACGCTAGGAATAACGCTGCCTTCAGTGTATGGAGCGTAAGACTCGCAGTCTTAAGCACCTCAAAGGCAAGAGAGCACAGAATTGCCAATACCAAGATCAAATCGCATGCTGGGGTCTGGGGGAAACATACCCTCCTCGCACCTCTTAGGAACTTAATCGTCAGGTTGTGTCGGCCAACAGTCTTCCCAGATGTTGCTGCAATCTAGAATCTCAAAGTGGAAGGGGCTGAATTCTCATCAAGCTTCATATGACTGTCTGGTAGAGGCCTGAGCGATAGAGTCCTGTACCGACAAAGGCAGTTCATCTAGCAAGGCGTCCCATCCAGCATCGTGGATGCCAGAGCGAGCCCAGTGCTTGAGAGAGGAGGTGACGTCACCAGAGCTATGAGCTTTGACAAGAGGTTTGAGTGTGTCCTACCTTGGCGGTTTATTCAGGACACTGCAACTACGCTGTGCAACCTTACCAACAGGTGCTTCCCGCAGACTTGTTTTAGCAGGCGCTTTAGGCCAAGGAGCACGTCTAGTAGCTCGAGCATGTTGATGTGCCACTGGAGGCAAGGACCTGGCCAGCCTCTGGACGGTGTCTAGGTCAAGCCCAAGGAAGGAGATCTTCCCTAAAGTGCAGCTCTAACCGACGAATGTGTGAGACCACACAGTCTCTGTGCACAATCAACTGACTCCGAGGACTGACTAAAAGCAGAAAGTCGTCCAGATAGTTCAGGAACAGAATGCCCAGAGCTCTCAAATTTAGCAGCATTACTCCATTTTTTTTGTGATTCTTCAAACAGATCATTCATTTTGTTTTCACGTAAGAGCCAAGCCACGTAGACTCTGTAGCGAGCAGCATCACTCCAGTACGTTTGTGATTCGCTCAAACCGTTTGCGCAAGACTATTGCATCAACACTTCTCAACAGCTATTTATGGAACCTTGGGAAACAATCATTGGAAGCTTTCAGGCTAACAGGAACTATCAAGGACCTATCACTAGTCGTGAACGTAGGCTACAGTTCGCACGCTTCTGAGATCCGAGACAAAATAATCACAAACAATTGACCGAAAAAATGTGCTTTTACCTCTCCGCAGAGCAAGAGCACATCCTCTACCTTAGAGTGTTCACTTACGACAATGCTGAGGGCCGCTAATTGTCGGGCGAATATTGCAAACGAGACCTCACGTATGCGTAGTGATAAAGGATGGAGAACTCAACATCTAGGAACCGAAGCAAGAGGCGCACTTCCGAGGAAGAACGCCTCCATACAAAGCATCGCCATTTTGTGTGTTTACAAACGGATCTCACCCAAACAAAGAATACTGCGCCCTTGTCCGCTTGACGATGCAAACCACATAATAAATGGGACTCGCTCTCTTAGCAAAACTGTCGCTAACGTAACCACTGAGTTCTTTCTTCTTCCGGGGACTTTCAGAGAAGCAGAAACCGCTGAGAGAACTGCGGATCCAACATAGACCGTTTTTCCAAGAATATGAAGAGAATATTATGCGACTGGCTTCAAATCAGATAAGAATAATGTTGATGACGTGCATCCCTTTTATACTACCTGATACGCTTCACAGGTGACATGCAAATGAATGCAGCCATGAACTTGATCGTTCATTGGCGTGTTTCAAGAGCTGAAGCGGCGAATCGATACCAACCGATCTCCCATCGTTAGTCCAACTGACAGACGTCGAAGTGAACTGACGATGAAAGGGAACTATTGTGAGTCTACACTCAGGGTCTACTGTGTGTTGTGTGCAAGCTTGTGCCAAGTTACTATTGACTTCAGAATTAACATTCTCANAGAAAAGCTTCCTGTCAGTGTTCAGCTGAGTCGACGGAATCCTCTGTTGCCGCTCTGTAATCATTTCGCTTTTTAAGTGATTGTTAAACTGTAGTCTTTTGATAAATTGTAGTTTCCTTGTAGACCATTCCCTCAAGTCATCTCTCTATCTCATCCAAGACTTCTCTTTATTTTCCACATTTCTTTCACTCATTCGTCCACAATTACTGAACCCCTTTTGTAAAACTCTTCCATTCCTCGTAGCAGCAGATATTCATTATCAGAAAAGTCAATCATCATCAAACGGCCCTCTTGCTTTTATCACTGGAATCTATTAGACTTAGTGCTTTTAGCTGCATTAACCAGAGCCCAGTGAACCTGCGGCATCCAGGAGGCGAGAACAACGTCCCCCGATGACACGTCTGAGCCCCCGCTGAAAGACCTGAATTGATAGCTCTGCAGGTAGATGAATACCAAGCAGAGAAGACCCCCGCCCAGACTCCGGAGCGAGATCTCTTACTGCATTTTAATGGAGCTCAGGCTTCTCTGCAGACTGCAGAGGATGGGAAGGATTGATATGCCCGCCGACAGCTCCTTGCTCCGCTCCCATTGTGCTATAGGGGGAAGAAGGCAATATAGGAAGCAGTCACGGAACCAGAGTAGATGCTGCAGGGGTAGCTGAAAAAATACTGCTAACTTGGCCTCTCCGGTGTTCGACACATTGTGATGAGCTGTACTCATGCCCTGGCAAGTAAAGCATGAAAGTGTGTTACGTGTCCTCAGGCCTTACAATGCAGGAGAACAGCGCCGCACTTTCCCCTCTTAAATGTTTATCAGGGAGTTAGACATTGAAATCTTTATTCTGCCTATCTTATCTTGTTTTTTTTTTTTTTCAATTATGACTATGATTGATTGAGAGATTGGCAGCTTGTATTTTGTGGTTTCTTTTAAAGAGCGTGATTTATTTGCTGTACGTTTTTACTGTGGAGTCGGTTTGAAAATAGATGTTATATTGCTCTCTTGGGAATGTGTGTGTGTGTGTGTGTGTGTGGGTGTGTGTGTGTGTGTGTGTGTGTGTGTGTGTGTGCTTCTTACTGTTTTCAAGGCAACACAGAACACTGAATTTTAAATTATGTATGTGATTTCTGCCAATGTTTGCTTTTATTGAACATTTGCAAATTTGTGATTTTATTTTTTAGTCTTTTTTGTTTTGTTTTCTTCTTTTTAATGTAGACATGTTAAGTCTGCTGTTCATGTGACCTGGCTTGAAGTGTAATGTACTTGAGTACACGTTAGGAATTTTTGTACATTTTGTAAATATTGTAAAATAATTAGTATAGTATAGCTTTTTGGCTACTTTGTACTTATACTGAGTATCAAAAATATAAGCAACTTTTAAATTCCCAATAAATTCACACAATCAATAAAGTACTAATACAAGTACAAATACTATGCTCACCGTTTCAGTGCCTAAATATTTTCTTTTCAGTTCCTTTACACGTTTGTCTTTATATCATTTTATAATTTGAATCCTTATTTTAATTGGCCTCTTCTGTAATATCTGGCCAGGTTCTCCAGCACTAAGTTCATGTGTTCATTGTCCTCTGGGTCTCCCTGTGCGTGTTAGCGTGATGAAACCATCAACAACTTCATTCACACTTGATGATTAGAAGAGATGATCATGTCCTCACAGCTCTCCTCCCTCTTGAATCAATAAAGGGCTTTGCATCATTTGGCGGTTCTTCAAAGAATTGAAATGCTTGTACAGGCACAGCAAAAACACTTCCTGAACCACAAAGGTGAACTGTAACAGAGAATGTTTCATTTCTCCTTAAAAGCATTTCTCTGTCAGATTATTGATGCTATGGGGTGATTTGATACTCCAGTTCTTCAATAAAGGACATCTCTATCTATGCTTTCCTGACACTTTTTTTTCCCTTATTGTGCAGATTGCGGTTCAGAATTGTATTGCAGAATGGTTAAGTGTTGGTGCTTACCAGAGAATAGCTGCAAATCATACTTGAGTAAAAGTACGAATGCCTTACTGTAAAAATTAATCCATTACAAGTCATCAATTCCAAGAAGACTTGGGTAAAAGTCGTAAAATTTCCAATGGTAAAAGAACTTGTGCTGAATTTAGGCTAAAAAAAAAAAAAAAAAAAACAAAATGTAAAAAACAGGAGTTTTTGTTTTTTAACATAGAAATGTAAATTAACACTTCAATGTTTCAAAATGTTAGATTAAAATAGATAAAGGAAAAGCAGGAATTTGTTGAATTGTAAAAATTGTATTGAAATGTAAGTCGCTTTGGAAAAAGCATCTGCTCAACGACTGTAAAGATAAAAAAGAACAATAAGTCAGTCTCAATTAAATTTCATTGTGCAAAAGAGTGCAACCGCTAATTCACGTTCACATGATTTTGTCATGATTTAGCTCATAAACAGCATTCAGTACGTTCAGCACCCTGCAGATGGCGATATTGCCTCGTTCGCCTAAGAAATTGACTGCCGACTAGAAAAACTAGAAAATGTTGACTTTTTGCGCACAATCACAATGTAACGAGAAACGGTCATTCAAATTTAGAGTAAACAGTACTGTAGATAATCGCAAATATAGTCAAGAAAAGAGTAAAAGTTGCTATTATGTTTGATACACAGTACAAGTGCATAGTAGCCAAAATACTTAAGTTAAGTGACAAAGTCAATTTACTCAAGTACTTAACACTCTCTGCTAGATGAAAGAAATAGATTGGACTGAACTGTGTCAACATCAACGGAAATGCAGTGGATCTCCATGTAGTTGTTTATCTATTTTACAAACTGCTTTTCCATTTCCTTTTTGAAGCTGGAGCCAATCCTGGCAACTCTTGCAGGTGGGGAACACGCCTTTGAAGCAAATACAAGTCAAACACCGTTTTAAATGTCTAGACCTTTTCTCAAAGACAATAAAAAACATTATTTAGAGTCACAGTACGCTGCCTCCATCGAAAGGACTTTGTGCCCCCAGCCTGTGCTGGGAAAGAACCATTGGTATGCCATCAAATATTCATAAACGCATTGTTCCTATACATGCAATAAAAAGCGGAACAATCTCTCAGATTCCCAGTCAATACACGACAGATCTATAATTTATTTGAGCATCACATCACTAGCTACAATAGGAAATCCAGTATCCAGTGAGCTTGCGGTGGCCGCTGTGCTTAGTAAGCGGTGTTAAAACGTCACTGACCTCAGACTCACCCCAAGTTCAGGAAAAGTTCAGCGTGGCTTTGTGTCATCACCCGCTCTTATGCCTGCAGGTGTGGAACCTTCCAGCCTGCGACTTCTTAATATTACATAACATGACGGCTCCAGGATGAAACTGCACGCAAACCCCAATTACCATTTCACTTGTGTGTGGTGTGTGTCACGGTGACACCATTTCATTACCTCGATTTAAATTCATGGGGTGAGATTTACCCTTGGATTTCAGAAGATCCGAGAAACAACTCTTCTTGGATATTCTCTTTGCCCTAGAGTTTGACCTTGATGTTGATATTTGGCAGAGATTTCATGCTGGTGCTGCAGGGACAGTCTGTGACCACCCTGTTACCTCTGTAGTAAATAATTTAGCGAAAACAGTCTTGTCTAGCCGAACCGAGACAGAGAGTCGTGATCGCCTGAGCAGGCCAATGCCTTCCACTACATCGCTCTTTCGTGTTTATTTATCAAAATTGTCTTATGATATATTCGGTATAAACAGTCTCTGTCAATAAAAATGGTGCAATAGTTGGAGTTTCTAAGGCAAAGCTAAGGCTAACGCGGTATTCTGGCGTATTGCATTTCGTCTACTTTATTATAAATTGAACATTTCACATCTTTATGTTCGGACACAAGGCAATCATACACGAGGAGTAAAGGGTTTCTCTCTTTGACATTTCCAGAAGGTCCTGACAGCCCAATACTTGAAGGTGTCAATCAAGGTGCTTGTCTCTTCTTTTCCATCAACGGCTGTGGCCTCTCTGATGTTTCCTCCTTCCCTCAACTCCTTTAACCCCTGATCTTTAGCAGAGATGTTCTGTCACTGCCCTCAGCAGAGGAACAAGCCATGTGACAGGCTGATTTTACAAAAGGAAATTGTGAGGAAACTGTCTGTCATTGAATGTGGGGTCTTCTTCACGCCTCATTTTTCATCCCGGACACCACTAGCGATGACAGTTATTACATAGCTGAAGTTTCACTGTTGGGTTAAAAGAGTTCTTGTTTCAAAAAATGACAAGGTAAATATGTCCTCCGCTATGCGCACAGTTGCTATAAAGTGAAGGGTGTGCTGTGTGTGTGTGTGTGTGTGTGTGTGTGTGTGTGTGTGTGTGCAGGGGGGGTACATGGTGTCAGTGAGATTTCTTACACAACACACCTTATTTTTAACTACCCTATTTACGCAAATATTAAAACCCCCACCAAATTTAGAAGTTAAAACACTTGGTGGTGGCTTACATGTGCATATTTCAAATATCCACGTAAACATAAGCACCCATTTTTCCACATTTCTATTCAGGATCAATCACAAATAAATGGTCTTTATGTATCCTTTCACTTCTGATTAGTGTCCTCTTTTGTTTCTTTAAATATTGATTTCAGAGGCAGACAAGCATATTTGCTTTTATTGGCCGAATA
>SOMO01000174.1:122971-133349 GCA_028128575.1 Paedocypris carbunculus
TTAAAGAGAAGAATTTTTCCCTAATTCCACATAGCGACTTTGATATAAATAAACTTGAACTTGTCTTGCGATAAACTGAGAATTTGGTTTTTCTATACCTGAGCTAAAAAAATGTACTGCTACTGTATTGTAAAATTTACAATGCAATCCGGCAATTTTCGTACTGTGTTAGTATCTGTAAAACTCTCAGAAAAGCAACTTTTAGAAGAGAATATAACTTTTGAAACTGCTGTTCCCTCTGCGTTTAGTAAAACCCTTTGTACCTTGAGACAGACAAGTTACATCCTGACTTCTGTGAGTGATGGCAGTGTGTGAGTGAAACACAATTCAATCTTGGACCTGGATGTACTTATCGCTCTTTCTTCTCTGTCCTCTCACTGGACACTGAAGGGTAAACCGACAGGCGGCTTGGACTCTAATCACAGAAAGGCTGATGGGCTAGAGGAAGTGGACATCTCACGGAAGGCTTTGACACAGAGGCTTCATGCCTGAAATCTGAACTCTGCATTCTGGATAAACTGTGAGGAAGAGCGGGGGGTTTGTGTACCATGTCCGCAAGAGCCATATGGCCAACATTGTCAAAGTGTTGAAACAGAAACCGTTTGCTAGAAGAGTCAGTGACACCAGACTCGGTAATTTAAGACGGTGGAAAGTTTATTGGCTTGTTGTTTCAGATTAAGTGAAGATGGGTTAGTTCATGGGGCAGAACAACGAAAAACTTGATTTTGTTTTCTTTGGCTTTATTGGGGCAGGGATTGATTTTACATCTTTTACTTTCTTTTATCCATTGGTTTTAAAGCTTTTACCTGGTGTTTTATTTGGCACTTTGAGTACATTCAGTACATAAACACAGGGTTGTAAAGAGTACCTGAAGACCATCATTGAGTAAAAGCAGATACCTTACTGTAAAAATTACCAAAAAAATTAGAAGTCACCAATTCCTAGAAGACATAGAGTAAAGTATCTTTTAAAAGAATTTAAGAATTTTACTCGTACTGAATTTAGGCTCAAAAACNAGTCCATTTACTCAAGTACTTTACACCACTGCATAAAGATTTCCTCTGCGTACAGATACAGGGATTTCTTACCATACATCAACACTCTTGAGCAGCTGAATTGTCAACACATTTAAATTTATCCTGTCTGAAAATGTATATGTGGAAGCTGTAAATTGGTTTCTCACCATACAGAACTGCTCGCCAGCTCTTTCAGGCTGTTGGGGTTGCGAATGAGTTTGTCTAAGGTGTTGACGATCTGCCCAAATTTAGGTCTCTCACTTCTGCTCTTCTCCCAGCAGTCCAACATCAGCTGGTGCAGAACCAAAGGACAATCCATCGGCGCCGGCAGCCTGTATCCCTCCTCTATAGCTTTTATTACCTGGAACCAACAGATACGAGACAAGTTATTTTATATTAAGCTCATTTGATGCATGTAATAACTGGGAATTATTCTCAATGAATAGTGTTTTACGCTTCTGTTAGGGCAACATCTCAGCGCTTTTCTGAATCTCTTGAAGGTTCTATACACCTGAAGTAGTGCACAACCAATCACAGAGTGAGACACACCTTTTCTCACTCACACCTATAAACAATTTTCATGATCCAGTTTTTCTGAACGCATTTTGGACTGTTGGTCGAAAAATGGAGACCCGGCGGACCCCATCCAAGCATGAGGTAACCTTCAAACTACACTTAAACAAACCAGACTGGGCCTTTTTTCTGTGAGGCGACCGCTCTCACCACTACACCACCATTCCAAACTCTTACAGCTAAAAATACCGTACATTTTCTTTTGCACAATCTTGTTTTCTTAAATTACATTAACTCAATTTTTTTCAACAAGATGAAAAGAACCCCATTTTTTCTTCTAGAGTGAGATTTTAATCTTTCACTGGTGCCCAGAAGGTCTTGAGCATTTCGCTGACATTTCTTCTGATGTAATAAAGTCGGAAACTGTTGGCATAATACACCAGTGAGGAATGAAGTGTGTTTTAACTGGCTTGTGTTACAGACCAGAAGCAGCTGGACAGCTCATGTTTATGAGGCTTTTAAAAAGCATTGTCATTCCAGTGGTTTGCATACAGACATCGACGGCTCTTCCTAGAAGCTTTAGTGGAAACGCCATGAGATACTAGATACTAGTGGGACAGATTTTAATTGAAGCATTACACACAAGAACCTCTGTGTTTTCATTCTCTCAAGGACACTTACGTCTTGATTCGACATCTCCCAGTATGGTCGCTCTCCGTACGAGACCACCTCCCACATGACAATACCATAACTCCAGACATCACTCGCTGAGGTGAACTTCCTGTACGCGATGGCCTCAGGCGCTGTCCACCGAATTGGAATTTTTCCACCCTAAAAAGAAAAATACAGTTAACACACAATGTATGCTGTAAAAATAATTTTTGAAAAGACACGTTCATAATTTGTATACACACTTATATCACAAATTAACACACCATTAACTCAAAAATTGTACGTGTGTGTATTATAACATTAAATTGAAACATGTTTTTTGATGCGTTTAACATAGCTGATGTGTTAATTTTATTACACATTATATGACATAAATTTGTCATAACATATTAATGAGTGTGATTAATGATTAAACTATTAACATATTAATAAATTAAAATGAAATGAAATAAAACATTAAACACTTTTTATTATAAAATCTCATACTGTCACTGTTTAATTTCTAATATACAGGAATCTATAGTAAAACACAGTTTAGCAATCAGAAGCCTACGGGCAAATTTCAGTCTATTGTGCAAGCATTATGGCAAGTCTATTTTTCACTAAATGTCTTTTTAAATAGCCGCGGTGGTTTGTAGTTAACCTCCACAATGTCAAAGTCAAACAAAAGACACACCGGCTGCGCTCTATAGACGTACGTGACAGAATTGCCAAAGACCAGAACCCAGGCCCATGGGGTGAAATCATTTAAAGAGAATTTCAAAAGCAATCTTTACAATTTTTTAATTATATAATGTCACGCCGCATAAACGGTTGCCTCGCGCGGCCTGAAGCGCTTTAGCTTCTTGTGACTCCAGCATACAGAAACACAGGAAGCGTTGAGTGTCAGGCTTGTTTTGTAATACTTAAGCACTGCATAAACTATGTATAAAATTAAAAACACCTACGGAAACTGTATCTGACCTCCATGTCATAGTTAAAAGTTACAAATTGGACACCAACAATGAGATGCTTCACAACAAAGTCACCAATTACTGCATCCAACTGAGGAGACGAACAAGGATTAACAGTAGGAAAACAAGGTAGTTGTCCTGTCAAAGTGGAGGTAATTAATACACGTTGGGTGGACATTTAAAACGACCCCTGAGACCCCAGACATCTTCTTTCACCTCTTGTCCTCTCGATATCTACGCTTGCCAGCTTTTTTCCTGTAGTTTTTCATGCAATCGACCCTATTCAAGGACCTATTTTCTAAAGTGATGCGAGAAAAGAAGTCAAAAGTGGAGGCATTTTGGAGCCAGCTTCGCTCCTTCTACTCAAAATCCCTTTTAGATGAGCAAAAATTCTTCGGAAGTTACGCACCCGTGTAGTGTACGCCGCTTCAGGGTCGTCCTCCAGCACTCTGGACAGGCCGAAGTCAGACACTTTACACACCAGGTTGCTGTTCACCAGGATGTTGCGAGCCGCCAGGTCGCGGTGCACGTAGCCCATGTCAGACAGGTACTTCATTCCTGATGCGATGCCGCGCATCATCCCCACCAACTGGATGATCGTGAACTGCCCGTCGTGTTTCTGCAAATACAAAGCCATGACATGTATAATGTATAATAATGGCATGTTTTTACCCTTAATCTCTGTGTTTAGTTTGTTTCAGAGGAACATCAATAATGTTCGAGGGTGAATTTCCACAAAAGGTTCCACAAAACAGTGTGTGTATGATAGAGAATGTGTGAGTGTGAGACAGCAGTGTACTGTGTCTCATTGTTGCACAGAGACAAATAGTATTTGAACTTTCTGATATTTTAGCTTCTATTTGGTCTTAAGGGTCAAATCGACCCGAGCATTATCTTTGTAACAAAAACTTGTAAAAACATAGCGGGAGTTACAAATATGCAAACTGTACCATTTTTTGTTTATAAGTAGATTATAATAACTAAGACAAGCAGGAGAAGTTTCAAAGTGAATAAAATACTTTTAAGTTATTATTTCTGAACTTTTAACACAATTTAATTTGACCCGAACAGTATCTTTGTAACATAAGGTGTTACAAATGTGAACTGAATTGTTATATTTTTATATGATAATTACACAAAATAAGCCAAGCAGGAGATAAAAATATGTTTAAGTATTAGAACTTTGAACATAATAGTAGGGTTAATGCAACTAATTTTGTTTTTTAATGAGTCAAGATAAAACATCTGAGAAATCGAAGTTCATACATATTTGTATTAAATTATTCCTTGTATAATTTAATAATAGAAAATTATTTTTCATAATTGCATCTTTCAGATTGCTAATACTTTAAAACATAACTCTTTACAGTTTTATGTCTTATGTTCCCGCTCAACATGATTTTACAGCTTTCCTGGCCTATTGTTTTAATGTTAACAGGCCAATTGTGTTGTTAAACCTTCTGGATTTTGCAATTCTGTTCGCAAAAAGGTGCCCAGACATCAATTGGCCTGAAAAACATTTTTTAGCACTAAGCAATTAGCCCAATGTTTCAATCTGCTGAGCGCCACTGCACTCTAATCTTGTTAATACCTCACTTTTATCCACTGAGCAATATCAATCTTAATCTCAATGTCCTTCTACAGTAATCCATGCATCATATATCTGATCAGTTAATTGTGCCATGTTTTGTGAAATCTGGCTGTTGATTGATTCATCTGGTCTGGTCCAGTATATGGAATCAATCCAGGAGAGGAATTGTTCCGAGTCGTTCGCTGAAATTCAGACACTAGGATGGAGAGACAGAGAGAAATGTTGTGTTTTTGTACAAGTAAGTGACGCTTAACTGATTTGCCTTTTAATTAAACACATGTTACTGGGTGGCTGAACTATGAGCTATTAGCCATAAAACAGACTGGATAATTATATTAGCTTTTTATGTGAGCTAAGAGGGTATTTATGGGATTCATTACGTACCCTGCAGAAAGATCGAAAGTCTCAAGACAAGGGCTTTTTTTTAGAAGTGGGGAGTGTCTGAATGAATTTTCATTTTCTGGATGTGTAGGCAATTAAAACGAGTTCTGACTTAAAGCAAACGCTCCTTTGCAGTGCTCAATGAAATATCACGGTCCGATACTCTGGGCCACAAAGCTGGTAATAAATTAGCAGGGACTGTAGAGGAAGCGTTATGAGAGAGCAGACCCTCGTTGTAAATCTACAACGTTCATTTACTCACATCCTGTCCCCTGAGTAACATCGCCATGAAGTTCATTCAAACGCACGCTCAAGATTAATTATCATAATTCATTAAATAAAGATCCCTTGTTCTCCATGTCTAGCATTGGACGGAACAAAGTCCATTGGTTCTGGCTAAGCAATGGAACTAAAAAAGCTGTCAATTAGACACAGTTCTAATAAAATCAAAAAAGAAATTGCGTTTTAACCGAAAATGCAAATATTAGATTGATCCAAAGCAGCTAAAATGACCTTGGCACGCTTGCTGTACAACAGTGAGGAAGAAGAGTCCTAATGGACGTGTGCAACTGAATTCAACCTGCCTCCGCCAGACATCTATTCCATGCTTAATTTCCTCCCCGTAATAGACTTTCAGGGAGGTATCTATGGCTTACACCCTTGAGCGATGCTCATTTATGGGCTGTAGGCAATTAAATATAAGGCAGCATCTTAAACGCCGTGTGGACATCCTTGTGGACTCGTGCCGTGAGTGTTTTGCCGTCCTCACCTTCAAGAAAGTATCCAATGATCCGTTTTCCATATACTCGGTAATGATCATCACAGGCTTGCCTGCAGACAAAAAAGAAGACAAAAATATAAGATTTACCAGGAGTCTTGATGAAAGAACAAAAAACCTTAAAATGACCCAACAGATTGATGATTCTGTACAACTCCACATAGAAATAAATCATGGTAATGGTGCCATTAATCCTTTATCGCTGGAATGCTGAAACCAAGGAAAGAAGGAAGAAAAGAGGAGGCTAAACTCTGGCCACACTCTCAGCTTCTCTCTCTCTCTCTCGGGCAGTCCCATTATTCAGCATGACAGAGCTTCATCAGAGCCTTCCACCTTCAAAGACAGGAGTTAATTAACCCTGGCTAATCCACCGAGAACCAATTAGAGAGCTTTGTTGCCATGATGGGCGGGCAAGGCGGTCTATGAGTCGACCCCAGGACTAAACACCTGCTGTGGCTCTGGCAGGTAGTGAGAGGTAGATTGTTGGAGGAAGAATCGTTACAAATGTTGTAATTCAGCGTTAAATACTGCTATGCTAGGCGAGCAAACAACTTCATTTATGAACCGAAACACTATTACCATCAGGAAACAACAGCCGAGTTCATAAACTGACTGTGGTCGTATTTTTTTTTTGTTCAATGCACATTAAGTTCTTGTGTCTGTTTGTAACCCAACCAGGTTAGCAGATAAAATGCATCCAGTTATGGCAGGTGTGATTAAAAAGCTATTCTTGAGATGTGTGCCTTTCACAGCCTGTCAGTAGTCAGAGGTGTAAAGAGTACCTTAAAAGTAAAAGTACAGATACCTTACTAAAGTAAATNAACGACAACGCAAATGTGGCGTGCGAGGAGCTCGGCGCAGGAAAACGTCAAAATCTCACGTAACAGTTGTTTACGTAACCCGGACCCTGAAGGTGGTAGAACTCGAAGAGAAACATCCTGTGTTTGCGCGGCAAATCGACAGAAATAACATTTCTATTTGTACGGAGCCTTGAGACGTATCTGGAAGTGTTTGAGGAGTTTCAGTGCTTGTCTTGCCANTAAGTTTTGTAAATATTTTTTTGTCTAATTAATATTCTTGGCTACTTTGTACTTGTACTGAGTATCAAAAATATAAGCAACTTTTAAATTCAGTCCCAATAAATTCACACAATCAATAAAGTACAAGTACTAATACAAGTACAAATACTACTCTCAGTGTTTTTTCAGTTTCTTTACGCGTTCGTCATACTTTTTTTTTTTTAGAATCAATTGTATTATACACATGTATACATATTATATATTTACAAAATGTACAAACATTCCTAAAGTGCACTCAAGTACTTTACACCTCTGGAAGTATGTAACACACAGAAACCCGGAGCAGTGGGCAGCTCTAAGCCATAAAGCCAGAACCAGTTTTTTGCCCAAAGAAACAATGATGGAGAGATTTAAACCAAGATCCTCATGGACATACAGTAAGTAAAATTCCCAACCACTAGACCACAACTGCCCACTTGGTGAGTTTGTAGAGTACATGTACACACATAAGACAGCAAAAAAGCAGTTAAGGTCCTATGATAAACAAGCAAATAAAACCCAATATCTGAATTTAAAAATCATATGACTTGTATTTCAACAATGGAATATGAAAGTAATTTTTTAGGATATATTTTCAAAGTGGAAACCTCAGACGGAATGGTAGAATAAATTTGTAATAAGTCTCAGCAAACACAAAGGAAATGGGCTGTAAATGCGCTGGCTATCAAGCCATGCAATCTTAGAGTCACAAAAATCCTCGCCAGGGAAGGTAAATGCTTCTCAAATCGTCAGCTAAGGAGACTTAGCCGCCAGCAGGGTTCATTAGCATAGACTTTGTCAAAGATTTCTGACTTTGTGTGTTTGCCGTGGTGCTAATAGGATAGTGGAGGGCAGAGAAATGCCTCGCCACGCTTTCATCACGCAGAGTGGCTCTTCAGATTAATAGCACTCGTGGACGCCCACAACTCCACCTCTGAAAAATAATGCCACGCTGAGCCACGTGGTCAGTCCATTAACACACGATAACCCACAACCCGAATCAACACAACAACATTTCTCTTTTCTCTAAACTGCTGCTTCTCGGCTCTATTTGCTCTACCGGAGGAGACTTGGCAACCCGCCAAGACCTGCGCTTACACTTTTAAAGAAAGATTTACTCTCAGCAAAGTCATTATTAGTGAAGTGGTGAGATTAAATGGAGATATCCGCTAGATTCCAGGAGATGTTCTGATAGGTGAGAAGAAACATCTAATTTGTTCACAATTCATTACTGTAATTGAGAGGGCAGGGGAGAAAATTGCAGCGATAATGATCCTATATCGCAGAGACGCTTTTTATTAGTTTGATTCAGTAGAGCCGTCAGAATTCAATTCATTAAAGAGTTTGACCTCTGACTTGACGACTGGTTCGCCCTAATCTATGCAGGCCCGCGTGTGATAAAATGCTCATTTGCTAATCGTCCCAACAGAACACAAACCTACAGCGGCCGGGAGAAAAAGAGGAGCTTTCCTGAAAAAACCTGCNTGCTCAGACAATCTACTGGACCGGGATTCCAACCAAGATCAACTTTCTACAACTAGGCCACAATTGCCCCGACACAATCGTCTTGAAAAAGTCCGTGAAGAGACGCATTACTGCAAAGGCAAGGATGTGCAACACTGCTGCAGACCCACGAATCCATCTACATTAATGGGGGAGTGTTTGGCTGCTGCCACTGATCTACCCCAGGCGCTTTCCGCAAATGAATCTCCGAACTAAAGCGACTGATATAAATAAACAGAAAATAAATATTTCTCTGCCTTTCTCAGCCTCCGATAACAAGCACCATCACATCCCTCTCAAATCTCTGACCTAGATACATCACTCACAGGTCACAGAGAGTTCAACAATTTAGCAGCCCGTGTTTTGTTTGACAGAAACGTCAGCACACAGATCTGACCGGATGGATCAAGCAGTGACCGCTGGGGGGGAATGACCGTGTCCACTGCCTGTTGATTAGCCAAGGTGTGATTCTGCTGGTGTAGAACATTATGCGTGCCCTTGTTATGAGGGCATATGGGTGCTGGGCCAGTGTAAGAAGCTCCTGCTGAGGCTTGTGTGTGTGTGTGTGTGTGTGTGTGTGTGTGTGTGCCACGTGTACTGACACTAGATGCCAAGCGAGGGTCAAGTGCTCCGGAAAACAGTTGGCGCAATTGTGTACCAGCATAAAAACAGAAGCAGGGTGAACATTATCTGCAGAAAATAAGCAAAACCTTGCAAGCCAAACTAAAAATATATTACTCCTAATGTTCTGCAAGTTGTTTTCACAAAACACAGTATTTACGCGAACATAAGCACACCTTTTTTTTAATTTCAAATATGCGGGTAAATAAAAGTAGACTACAAACCACGACCACTTAGCTTAGCTTAGCACAACTGGCTACAAACGAGTCCAACAGTCGAAACAGTTGAAAACGAAGAACACGAGCAAGTAGTAAAAAAAATCCAAGGTACAGACACAATCAAAACGCTCGGTCGTTGTACAGGGGATAATAATCCTTAACTATGGCGTTGGATAAACGGAGAGCTTCATACAGGCCTGAGCTTGAAACAGTTGCTCTGCGCATGTGCGGAGTCTGACTGGCTAGCAAAAGAACTTGGAAAATGAAGTCCTGACTTCTAGAATCAACTTCTAGTCTATTATTCAAGCAAAACAATATAAAAATGAGTCACAAGTTAGGTTTGTTAAGTAAAGAAAACATGTATTTCAAGAGAATATTAATGTAATTGAACCAGAAATGTTAATAAAAAATAAAATAAATAAAAATAATTTTATTTTGTGCCTGAAAAATCAGGGGGGTGCTTATATTCACGTAAAGACAGTAATAAACTGTTGACAATAGTTCAAGTGTCGTGATGAACAAACTTCGATTCTGCTCTATGACAATATTAAAATAAAAGACCAAAAGTGTTTCCCTCCTTGAATTTCTAAGGACTGCATCAAACAAGAATTCTGTAACTCTGTTTTCCTGTGTTTGCAGTCACACGTTCTATTTTTTAATTTGGCTATGCATGTACGTCGCCACCTGTTTTCATTCAGTTGTCTGCCAAACGTCCATTGTGTTCACTAGCGTCTTCGTGTAAGCTTTCCATTCGGTTTTCATCATTAAATGTTTGTTTTTTCGTCAGTATGGACTGGCACTGCTTCTCTGCTTCTCGCTCTGTTGCCAGGGCGTCACAATGGGGGGCAAACTTGAATTTGTTGTGGTTGTTGTGTGCCACAACTTTTACAAAAAATCAAAAGTAGATAGTTCAAATTACGCATGAAACATCAAGAGTTTGCAAACTCACCGTCTGATGCTATTTTAGTAGCGTGACGTCTGCAGTTGTTTCTCAGAAACTAGTTTTAGAAAGTTTGGGACAAGGTTATCCAGCATTTATTGCAAGATGTCCGTGGTCTTTCTCTCTCCTTCCTT